>APFE030180450.1:8819-95190 GCA_000404065.3 Pinus taeda | reverse complement strand
CGTTTTCTGTGTTTATATTTCTGCAATATTTTATGTGTTCCATTGCTCCGTAATATATAATTTTCTAACACAAACAACTCATGCTAGGCTTTAGGGGTCAAATTCATGAGTTTAGGAGCTGTTTCAACAAGATCTAAACTAAGAACTGAAAAGTAGGCAGTGGAACAGCTTGCCTCTAAAACCTAGGAAACTGATTCATTCAGTTGCAAACTACCTTTTCATGATGTATCTACCTCCATGAATGAAATTTTAGAATATTTACATCAAAATCCACAAAGTTACATCAAATTACATCATGAGTTTGACTATCAGAGAGAGAAAATTCAAACTGAGAAAAAACTAGGCGAAAAACAGAGTTTTTTGGTAAAAATGACAAATTTTTATCCTGTGTGTCGCGCTCTTGTCCCTGTGTGCCATGCTACTTTGCAGCTGATTTTGGAGGCCTTTCCATGCACCAAAGTTTCTCCAAGTGGGCTTGTTGGAAATTTATGCCTGTCTACTTTCCAGAACAAGTGGAATTTCTGAGTTTGCCCCTCCAAAAATGAGTTATCCCAGCACTGCTTCCTGTGTGGCCAAAAAGGGGCAGAAAGGGCATTTTTGAGGTGTTTTTGACCATTTTGTAAGCTCAAAACTTGACAAAATTTCTTGGCCATGTGTAAGCATTCATAATTTTTCCTGACGAATCTAAAAATGCTAAGTTTTTCTCAAAAGGAGGTCCCTAGTAAAAGAGCGCACCAAGTGACACGGCACACCAGGTAGAAAAACCTATTTTTACTCCAAAAATTCAAAATTTGCAAAAGTATCCCAAATTTCTTGAAATTTGGGCTAAGTTTCTTGCATCAAGTGTTGTGTTGGGCTAAGGAAGTCTCAGCCAAGATCTTGAGCTTGTCTTTCTCTTTCTTCTTCCTCAACTTGGCCTTCAAAGTCCTAATTCTCTCTTTGCGAACTTTGTTTCTCGCCAAATAGTGATAGGCCATGTGCCTCAACATATTTTTCTCTTTGTTGGCCTTCTCCAACATCTTTTCCAAGTGCATGTTTTCCCTCTCAAATCAAGATTCCTTGTCATTCTCTATCTCTTGTTCAATCAAAGTCAAAGTGACATGGTCCTCTTCGTCATTTTGCTTCTTCAATTTCAACATTTCTAGCTCCATTAGGCTTTTCTTATCCTCCAACTGTTTGTTTTCTTTCTTGTTTGTCATCTATATTATCCTCGTGCATCTTCTCTTTGCCTTTGCTTTGCTGCTTATGTTTCTCCATAGAACTATCACTGAGTGCCTTTTCCTCATAGTGCTTGTCTTAGGAAAATGATGAGATGAAGGTATGGTGGAAAAAATGATGATGAAAGAGGGATGAAACAGGACAATGGTGATTAGTATGAAGAGATTTTACTCTTGGGAAATTAAATTGGGGAAAGAAGGGAATAGTTTTGGGAGATTAGGATTTAGTGAGGGATTTAGGGTTTTATGAGGGAATTAGTTACTTTAGGGGAGTGGGATATGGGAAAATAGGATAAATGGAGTGTATTAAGGTAATAAAAGAGTGAAAAGGGGTTTTGACGCTGGATATAGTGGTTTTTAGGGAGTGATAGGGTTTGGGGATGCCAATTAGGGTTTGGGAATAGTAGGAATTAGGTATTAGGGTTTTGGGGATAGGGGGATAAATGAGTGTGAATGAGAGGGGTAAGGGATATGAAATGAGGGGAGTGTAGTGGAGGAATGTGAAAATGATTGTAGGGAGCAAACAACAACAATGACAATTTTTGCAAACCCTAGACAACTTTTTCAATGGATAGTGCAACAAACTAGGGTTTGAATTTGCACCTAAGTGAACTTGTTAGCACCTAAATCTACCTCAGGCTGAGAAAGATAGAATCTAGGATAACACCAAACCACGCTTAACCTGGTAGCCAGCCCTACCAGGTCGGGAGAGGGCTCTCTTCTTGTCAATCTCACAAGAATATTGTCAATAAAGCTTGATATGACTAATGTAAAGACTGATTTTAGGCTAGGTATATGCTCAGAGGAGTTTGATTGGATTTAATTTTGTTTTGCTGGCTCAAATGTGAAAGGCAGATTTGGGTTTGGGGAATGGACACAGTCTTGCAGAGATCTCCATGGGGCGAGGTAGGAAAATGGCTTAGTACTTCAAATTGAGTGAGATGGATAGCTTTTAGACTGGTGAGGAGTTGAAGAGGGCATGAAAGTCTTAGGGATCCTCTTCAAATAGCTGAAAACATAAATAACTAAACAAACCCTAGGTAGAGCACTGCAATATCAATGAATTCTACCTTTATCCTTGTTTCATTTAGTTAAGATGAATAGAGAGATGATGGCATACATAAACACATGTAAAATTGTAATTACAGAAGGAAAAACAATACCAAATCAAGTTTCCACAATAATCCCACAAAGTGCTGCAAACCCTGGTCTATTCCTTTGCCAAACTGCAGAAATGAATGTACAATAATGCTCAAAGCATTCACAAGAGTCCAACCTTTACCAATGACTGAAAAAATACTAGATATAGGCAACAAACAACTCATGCTAGGCTTTAGGGGTTGAATTCATGAGTTTAGGAGCTTTTTCAACAAGATCTAAACTAAGAATTGAAAAGTAGGCAGTGGAACAACTTGCCTCTAAAACCTAGGAAACTGATTCATTCAGTTCCAAACTACCTTTTCATGATGTATCTACCTCCATGAGTGAAATTTTAGCATATTTACATAAAAATCCATCAATTTACATCAAATTACATCATGAGTTTGATTATTAGAGAGAGAAAAGTCAAACTGAGAAAAAACTAGGCGAAAAACAAAGTTTTTTGGTAAAAATGACAAATTTTCATCATGTGCACAACTCTCTTGTCCCTGTGCGCTGCATTACTTTGTAGCTGATTTTTTAGGCCTTTCCGTGCACCAAATTTTCTCCAAGTGGGCTTGTTGGGAAGGTCTACCTATCTACTTTCAAAAACAGGTGGAATTTCTGAATTTGGTGCCCATTTTCCCCTCCAAAAATGAGTTCTCCCAACGTTGCTTCCTGTGTGGCCAAAAAGGGGCAGAGAAGGGCATTTTTGAGGTGTTTTTGACACTTTTGGAAGCTGAAAACTTGACAAAATTTCTTGGCCATGTGTGAGCATTCATATTTTTTCCCAAGGAATAAAACTTTCTAGGTTTTCTTCCAAAGGAGGTCCCTATCAAAAGCATGCGCCAGGTGGCGCGACACACCAAGCATAAAAACCTGTTTTGTACTCCAAAAATTCAAAATTTGCAAAAAGTATCCCAAATTTCTTGAAATTTGGGTTGAGTGTCCTGCATCAAGTGCTGTATTGGCCTAAGGAAGCCTCAGCCAATATTTTAAGCTTGTCTTGCTCTTTCTTCTTCCTCAAATCTTTCCTCAATTTGGCCTTCAAAGTCCTAATTCTCACTTTGCAAACATTTGTTTCTTGCAAAATAGTGATAGGCCATGTGCCACAACACCTTTTTCTCTTTGTTGGCCTTCTCCAACATATTTTCCAAGTTCATGTTTTCCCTCTCAAGTCAAGACTCCTTGTCATTCTCTATCTCTTGTTCAATGGAAGTCAAAGTGACATGGTCCTCTTCATCATTTTGCTTCTTCAATTTCAACATTTCTAGCTCCATTAGGCTTTGCTTATCATCCTCGTGCATCTTCTCTTTTCCTTTGCTTTGATGCTTATGTTTCTCCATAGAACTATCACTGAGTGTCTCTTCCTCATAGTGCTTGTCTTAGGAAAATTATGAGATGAAGGTATGGTGGAAAAAATGATGATGAAAGAGGACAATGGTGATGAGTATGAAGAGATTTTACTCTTGGGAAATGAAATTGGGGGAAGAAGGGAATAGTTTTGGAAGATTAGGGTTTAATGAGGGATTTAGGATTTTATGAGGGAATTAGTTACTTTAGGGGAGTGGGATATGGGAAAATAGGATAAATGGAGTGTATTAGGGTAATAAAAGAGTGAAAAGAGGTTTTTGATGCTGGATATAGTGGTTTTCAGGGAGTGATAGGGTTTGGGGATGCCAATTAGGGTTTTGGAATAGTAGGAATTAGGTATTAGGGTGTTGGGGATAGGGGGATAAATGAGTGTGAATGAGAGGGGTAAGGGATATGAAATGAGGGGAGTGTAGCGGAGGAATGTGAAAATGATTGTAGGGAGCAAACAACAACAATGACAATTTTTGCAAACCCTAGACAACTTTTTCAATGGACTGTGCAACAAACTAGGGTTTTAATTTGAACCTATCTAGACACCATCAAGGAGGATGAAAAATCTTGAAAAGGAACTTTAGAATATTTCACTTACTTGGAAGGAAAAAGTTTGCAAGATTTGGAGGCTTTGCAAGATGATTTGAGTGAAATTTGGGCTAAGCAGGTAAGTGCGCGATGCCTTTTTGCAGACCAGTTTTGGAGGCCTTCCCAGTGTCCAAATTGGGCAAGGGATGGCTCATTGGAAAAATTATTGAGTCTAATTTCCAACACAACTTGAATTTGTGAATTTGGAGTTCATTCGCTCTGTCAAAAGTCAAATCTCCCAAGACTAGACAAAATGTGCAAAATGAGGCTGCCTAAAGGCAGAGTGTTGTTGCAGTCAACTTTTGAAGGTCTTCCTCAACCCCAAATTGAGCTCATGATAGCTCATTGGAAATAAATTTGTGTCAAGTTGTCATTTGACTTATCAAGCAAGTCATTAGGCCAACCAAGCTAGGATAAATCTTGATTTTCCCAAGGTCACTATAGAGGTGCATCAATTCTCCTGAGGCAACTGTATTTTTGACATTTCTCTAAAACCATGACACCTGTGTAAAAAGTGAAGGATTTTTTCTGCCTTGGCCTATTTTGGACAAAAATCTCTCTTAGCTTTCCCAAATTCATCTTTTCTTGCTCAGAAACATCATTGGAGTAAAACCTATCCCGATGTGTGGAACAGGGGATTTGTCGAAAAGAAGTGAAATGAAGGGGATAAGGGGCTTCAAAATTCTTGAGAAAAATTTGGGAAGTAGGGAGGGATGTTAGGAAGTAGGGGAAAATGGAATTTCAAATATTGAGTGAGGGGAAGAGGTCCAAAAGGGAAAAACACAGGCCTAGTCTAGAAAATTGTCAAATTGTAGCAAGAAACTAGGTTTTGTGCGAAAATGAGGAATTTAAGGGATATCAGTGATGGGAAGTGTTTAATAAGGTACATTAAGGATAGGGGAAGAAGTATGAACATCAGGATACAGGTTTTGCTGATGATTTGACCATCCAAGAGAAATTACCTTTAAAACCCTAGGAGAGGGGAATGAACCTTACCTAGGCACAACAGAAGCATGAACAAGGTGTAAAATGACCCATTGGAACCTGACATGATGATGAAAACCCTCTGAATTATGGTACAATCAGCTGAATGGTGACATGGACCGACATTTGGACAACTTTTAAAGGAGTAAAAGCAAACCCTAGACCTAATACCTAGTGACCAAATTTTACTTGAAGACTCACTGAAATGACAAAATTTGACCTTGATGCCTTAAAATCACTTCGTAAGAGCATGTTTGATCACTGGAGGAAGGTTTCAAAAACTGACACTAACATCCCAAAACTCAAGCTTGACATTTTGTTTGTCCGATTAGGCTTGTTTAGTTGACTCTACCCAATTTTTCCCTATATGGGTATTTGTAATATTTGTATTTAGATAATTTTGTAAGTGGAAATCCAAGTGTCAATTTTGGAATATGAAAGGTCATTATGTAAAAGGAAGTCAAAGAGTCACAAAAGAAGATGAATAATCATCTCATATGTTATAAATATACCCTCATAACTCATGTAAAGGGTTTTTGGCCAGTCTTTTAGCTTAGGATCGAAAGCTTGGGAGCATTATTAAGAGCCTTGGCTTCTCTTTTAGCATAGAAGGATTATCTCTCTTTGGAGGAGAAAATGTTGACTTCAAGTTTCACTATTGGGGCTAGTGGATTTTCAATTGTATATTTATGTTTGGAACTTCCACTTTTAATAAAATCTTGGAGTCAGCACGTCTGCATGCATATGTCATGGATGTAGTAAGATGGAACTGTTGAATATGGCTAAACCTTGGAAGCCATAGCCTAATAAAACATTGCTTGTTGATGAAAACTACCATAGAAGCAAACCCTAACCCTAGACATTGTGCAAACCCTTGGTGAGAAAACCATAGACCCTAAATACATGAGCAAACCCTTTTCCCTAATGTTTTTTCATGAAACCTGATGTAGCGGCTGCAACACCCTCCAAAATTTTGGCCTGCATTCAATTTCGGAGCCTCCCTTGAGTTTTTACTTGATTGCACACGCTTGGGATCACTATGTAGGCTCGTGTGAGTCCTTGCACCCACCTTGCTTAACCATTCAAAGTACAACTTTTACATGTTGGTAACAATGTCTTGCTTACGACCATGTTTTGGTTGTACACAAGGTCTCCACTTCATGTGTACATGTTGTTTTCACTATGTAAACATATGTTGCACTCACACATGGAGTTGTATACACTGTCGTGCAAGTGTCATTGCGGTCATCCAACGGTCAATCACAAACATCACGCTTTTTGATTCATACCGTCGGTTAGTCATGTTGAGCATGTGTGTCTAGATGGTTTGACTCGTCTCGTCGTTGAGTCATATGAGTGTGTGTTTGCAAGGTCGTGTATGCACATTTCCACTCACTCACACACTTAGTCATTTTGTTGAAGTTTTGATGACCAGATCACCCTCTAAAAACCAGACCTTCACCCTGCCATCGACTTGACCGACTGTCACCCAGAATAGCACAGAAGCACCCAACAAGCCATTTCAAGTTGCTTTGCCCGCAAGCTGATCAATCAACCCTCTTGTTGGTCAACCAGAGAGTTTGACGAGCAGTCATCCATGGACTTACTCCCCTCAAAAATTACATAGAGGTTGTAGACCATGCCCACTCTGATGACTGAGAAAATTATGCAGAGAGGCCAGACAGACGCCAATTGCCTATCCCTGTCTCCCTCAGAAAATTGTGTAGTTTTCCTAGCTAGTCACCATTCAGCCGATCGATTGCTCACTCAGAAAACTATGTAGATTTCATGAGAAATCCCTCTACAATCCAGTAGTTCGCTCAGCTCAGAAATTGCACAGAGGTGGTTAGTAGGTCAGCCTCCCAACATCTGCACAATTTTCCTATCCGTAGCTCCCAATAGCTTGATGCCAGCTCCCTCCAAGAACTGCATAGTTTTTGCTACCAAGCTCCCATAGCCTGCTACCAGCTCCCTCCATGAACTGCACATTTTTTGTTGCCAAGCTCCCGCTACCCTCTCACTCCAGAAATTGCGTAGATTTTTCCTACCCAACCCTCCTGCAGCCCACACTGCTTCTCCCAAAAATTGTGCAGATTTGTCCTCCAACCAAGCCAAATCCCGCGGATAGTCACTTGCGATCCAGATTTCCCATCACCCTCTCCCAGTGACTTCTATGCAGTTTTCACTAGCAGTGCCCAAAGCCTGCATCCTAGCTCAAAACTTACCTTGCGCAGTTTCGCAACCTTGTCCTCTCTCTCGGTCACCTGCATCTGAAATGACCATGGGTCATGGTAGACTAAGAGGTTTATGGATTTGATGTCGTCTCGTCATGAGTGAGTGCAGATACCGGTACATGAATAAACATGGCACGACGACGGATGGGATGAACAAGGGGAGTACATGCAAAAGGACATGTTCACAAATAGACAAACAACTGATGCATACAAAGAGATGTGTTCCCAAATGGAAGATCATGTAAATATTTGTTCGCGTGTGGACGGACAAATGAACATACACTTTTCACAAATGGACGAACATGTCAAGCATGCCAAACTACAAGCAAGGAGCAACGTATGAATGCACCATCAAGCGAACCTAGTTACCATCGAAGACTCTGCGCACCTTGCCATGCAAAGGTGAAGTTGTGACACACCATGAGGACATCCATCACTTAGCAGCACTACAGTTCAACATGCACACCACCACCAGCACGAATGTACCATCACTATCATGTCAAGACTTTTCATGAGTCACTTCGTCCACATCACTATTGTGGGCCATATTGTAGATCAATGTAATGTAACGTGGAAGTCCAAGATACCCACTTGTCATATGAAGAGTTATGTAAAGTTGAAAGGTCACAAAAGTGAAACAGTCATGAGGGAAGTTGAATAGTCACAAGGGTTAGTTTTACCCTTGGCTATAAATAACCCTCATTTGTACATGCAAAAGACTTTTCACCTTAGCTCCTCTCGCATAGACTTGAGAGTCTATAATCTTTTCTTTAAGGAGTAAGTAGTGGCTCCAATGCAGCGTCCAAGGGGTTAGTGACGTATGGTGTATCGATGTGTCTTGGAACTTTTGCTTAATTTAGAAGCTTGCTAACAGGCCAATATGTTTTCACACATGTGCTGTAACTATTTGTAAGATTTGCCTTGAACACTTGTAATACATGTTGCTTTAACCTGTGTTTAACACTTGAATTCATTCAACTATTCTAATACATATATTAATGAAAATGTGTTGTATAAGTTGTTAATGTTGTCCTACCCATGTTGGTTACCTCCCAGACATCAGACAAAACCTTTCACGTAAACATGTTATAATGACTGTCGCGCTCGCGCGGATTTCCCAGTGAGTGTTGTACGTGCTATATTCCCTTGTGTGTTGTGACTGCCACATCCGTGTGGATTGCTCCTTTGGAAGCTGCGCACATCCTATTGTGTTGTTTGTTCCTAACAGAGTTGGGCTTCCTCCCATCCGACTTGGGACTCACTCCCACCCTCTATCTCTACAGTGAGAGAACCTTGACATAAGTAACACTATCAATCACTAGTCACGTGAACCTCACTACTCGAAGACAAAGCAAACCACTCTCTTATGTTGACAAGCAAGACCTAAGGAAAAAATTTAAGATAATGGTAGCCGCACCATCATACCATATGGGACTCCCACACCAAACAGTGTGAGGTCTAGTTGGTACTTCATACCGGGGTGATCCCCTTAATGTTGGCAGGTCTAGCACTATCAAAATTTATGGCGCTAGAAGGAGGGCTACCAGTTGTTTATGGCTGAAAGTCCTCTGGCACCCACTCATCAATCATTTGGTCAAGGTAGTAACTTGTACTCCCTCTCACCTACGCACGACTCTACAGTTGGTTACTCCTCACCTCTGAGGACTGAACAAGAAATTTCATATCAACACCTTTGCTCTGTTTATCCCATCACCCGTCAGTTCGTGAAAGCAATCGGACTGATCCCAAAAATCCAACATATTCCATACGCATCAAGAAAGCAAAAAACCACTCCCATAGGGGTTGTTGTATCATCAATGGAAGAAGCAGTTCTTGCCACACTTGAAGGTCTAGTAGAAGATGATGAAGATGGAGAGGAACCTCTGATCTTCCAATAGGCAAAAAGAGACATCCTCATGATCTTGGGATCAAATACCAGTACAGGAGGCAGAGGCAGAGACGAACCAACAAAATTAGAGCCAAAACCATCAGATTCCGAAGAAGAGGAGGAGGACAAAGAAGAAGAAGGAGGCATGGCTAACCAAAATCTAGAATGGATGACTCAAGGACCATTGGCCCTCTAGGGTGCTTTGCACAAGATGCTGAAGTGGTCAGAGAGGATGATCACAAAGTTTGATCCTGACAGCGCAGTGAAGGCAAAATATCATTTGGACAACTTCTACCTACAGCTACAGACCCTTGAGGTATAGTACGACGATGTAGCATGTAGATTGTTTCCGTGTACCTTAGATGGTCGCACAACTGCATGGTATCACAGCCTTCCTTCCAACACCATACAAAACTGGGGTGCGTTCAAATGCTCGTTTTTGGAAAAGTTTTCTGATGAAAAGACCCTAACCATGTTGCTCAAAGAGTTGGGAAGCCTGAAGATGGAGGGGAAAGAAAAGATAAAAGACTTCAATGAGAGGTTTCTACGCATATTGAACAAGTTTGTAGCCGACACAAAACCTCATGACTCCATCACTGTCAATTACTACACGTTTGCACTGCCGACCAATATTGCGCAGTTCGTCAAGCGAGCTGCAAAACCAACGTTATTGGAAAATAGTGAAGAGGCAATCATTTTTGAGAAAGACTTGCACGCAATTGGAGTCATCAAGGATGATGAACCATCAAAGGACTCCAGGGATGAAAGCACAAAGTCCCAAGTGGCGACGAGTAAAGGTAGAGACAAGGAAACAAGTGATATTGAAACCCTCACTTTCCTCGTCAAGAACTTGACATCATAAGTGTCTGAGCTTAAACAATGAACAACTGACATGTCTACAAGCAACCATCCACCCAGACAGAGACAAGGAAGCATGTCATCAGGCAGCAACTATCTCTCGACAAAAACTACACAGAGATCTGTGTTTCAGCTCGAATGGTGCACGAACGACCAATTATGTTCATTTCATGAAGATGATCACTCAGAAAGGTCTTGTTAAAATTGGAAGCGAGATGCAAAATCAGTATATAGCCACGCACTTGATGTAGACATCAGTATGCAGGAACAACTGGGAGATACAGATAATGATGAAGATGTTGCACCAGATGAGGCATCGAGCTCTGGGCATGTGGTAAACATGTATCAGTGCTCGCAAGCAGCACTTGAGACAAACATCGAGAAGCAACCCCAAAAGAAAAATGATCGTTATAATATCAAAGGTAAGGGGGCTCCCCCTACAATTGGGGAAATGCAAGAAAAGTTGAAATTGCTGATGAGGAAGGCTGATCCACCAGCCATCCCAAAACAGAAAATGAAAAGCAAGCCCGGGAAGACAACGGCAGATAAGAGTATGTCCATGAGAAACAAACTGCAGAATACTCCGTCGGACAACACAATCATCGATATTACCCTGGATACCTCAGTGATTCTACCCCCTCTGGATTACAACATTATGGATGACATGAAGAAAGTTCACGCAAATATTAGTTTTTTTGAGTTAGCTAAGATCTAGAGTCAGCAGGACATCCTGTTGCGTGCACTGGGTTAGACACAAATGGACAATGCAACCTCTACCAGCAAGGGAGCAAGCACACCTCCTAGATCACTTTCAACTATGCTAAAGACACTTCGAATGGAAGAAGCAAACTCAGTTTGCCCTCCATTCCTGCTCTCATTCAAAATTTTCAACTGTAATGTTCACAACTGCTTGGTTGATTCTGGCGCGACAGCCAACGTTATGCCACTCTTCATTGCCAAAAGAACAATGCACAATGGAGCAAGACATTCGTGCAAATCATCGAACTTGATCAAACATTTTTACGAGCCATTGGTGAACTTCGAGATGTGATCATCCGACTATCTCACGACAGTCGATTCTACCAGTGCATCAACATTGTTGTTGCAGACATACCGAAAGCATATGTCTTACTACTCAGCAGAGACTGGTTCAACAAGCTGAACGGATACTTCGCTATGGACTCGTTGCACATGTGGCTTTCATACAAGGGTAAAAACAATCAAATATGGGTGTTATTCGAGAGGTATATGAAACACAATGCTGCTCCCATCATTGGAGAAAATGAACTGTCCGCCTCCGCATTGCTCATGTTTGGAAACTGCCTCTTGGAAAGAACATTGGGGTGTTATCCTGCACGGTCAGCCCCAACCCCACCAGACATGCAGTTGGATCTCCTTCCTTACCCAGCTGATGGAAATGAAGCATGTACGATAAATTGTAACAATTGTAGTAGTAGCAACAACAGTAGCAGAAGTGCAAGCACATTGAAGGATCCGTGTACAGACGAGTTGTGGACCATGTATTTCAATAGATCAAAGACACGGGATGGCTCAGGAGCTGGGTGTGTTTTGATCAACCCAAACTACAAGAAACACCAGATTTCGAGTCGCTTGGAGTTTGAGTGCACAGACAACGTTGTTGAGTATGAAGCACTCATGTTGGGCTTACATAAAGCCATTAGCCTCAACGTGGTTGCACTCAAACTGGTAGGTGATTTAGAGATAGTGGTATGGCAGGTACGTAACACCATTCACTTTTTATCACTGCATCTCAAAAGTTACTAACAAGAGGTATGGTGAATGATCTCTAACTTCCAAGTATTTAACATCATTGTTGTACCATGTACGCATAATGGAACTGCCAATGCTCTAGAAAACACAACTTCTAGGATGTCATCAATTAGGGATAGATTTATTATTGAAATTTTATATAAACCATTAATCCCAGATAACATTACTAACTTACGCATGTTTAACGATGATGAGCAGATACTGCATTTCATGGCCAACGCTGACATCTTCAAGGATGCAACGATAGATGAAGACGAGCATGAGCAAACTTTGCAAGAAGAATTTGGTAGCAAGCAAGGCCACCTCATCCCTAAGGGAGTGGCATCATTGGAAAATATTTATGACTTGTAAGAGTGCTTTCAGGGGCCGAGGAACAAAAAAACCCACAGTTCCACCATGGCACGAGCTAATCAACTTGAGAACATAACAAGATCCAAATTTTGTCAATCTCGGTACGTGTTGCACGCAGCAAGAGCGGCAAGCCTTTGTTTGCTTGTTCAAACAATACCGGGATGTGTTCATGTGGACATACAATGATCTAAAAACTTATGACATGCGAATAATCCAACACATAATTATGATCAAAGAAGGGGTCAAGCCATATCAGCAGAAGCTGAGGAAAATACATCTTTCACTTGAACCCCTCATACAGAAAGATCTCACCAAGTTGTTGGATGCATGGATCATATACAAAGTTCGTCATTCTACTTGGGTTTCAAACCTTGTTCCTGTACATAAGAAGTTTGGGGAAATCCTCTTTTGTGTTGATTTCTAGAACCTGAACCACACCCCTTAAAAAGACAACTACCCCATTCCATCTATGGACCACATTCTGCAAACAATATCTAGGGAATAGATGTTTTCCTTACTTGATAGTTTTTCAGGATACAATCAGGTTATGGTAGCAGAACCTGACAGACTCAAAACTACCTTCCATATCAAGTGGGGTATGTTTGCATACAAACGAATGCCATTTTGGATTGTGAATGCAAGCACAACCTTTCAGTGCACCATGGACATCGCCTTCTGCTGACTCATCGGACAGAGCATAGTGGTATACGTCGATGATGTAACTGTGTTCTCAAGGAAACATGAGGACCACATATGCCATTTGAAGAAATTTTTTGAGCAATGCTAGAAATACGAGATTTCCTTGAACCCCAAAAAGAGCATATTCACAGTGTCTGAGGGGAACCTTCTTAGACACATCGTTTCCAAAAGCAGAATCAAGGTCGATCCAGGCTAGGTCGGGACTAGTACGCAGATCCCTCACCCAGCCAACAAAAGAGCAATGCAGTCCTTCTTGGGCAAGATAAAGTTCCTTTGGAAGTTCATCTTGGATTATGCGCAGATAGTCAAACCCATGCAGGACATGACCAAGAAGGATGTAGTCTATAGTTGTGGCAAGAGGGAAAAGTATGCATTCACCTGTATCAATCAGGCTATTGCAGAAGCACCTGCACTCTACAACCCAAACTTCAAAAAATACTTCCTGCTATACACCTTCACCTTCGATAATTCACTCACTGCAGTACTCACTCATAAGGACGAGATGAATGCCAAATGTCCCATCTCCTTCATGAGCGCAAGCATGCAGGGACCTAAAATGAAGTTCCCTGTTGTTGGCAAACAAGCATATGTAGTTTACAAGGCGGTGAAACATTTCAGGCCCTATTTGCTGAAAACCACTGCATAATCTACGTCCCTCACCCAGGAGTTTGCACATTGCTCGTAGAACAAGAACTGGGTGAACGACGTGTGAATTGGATGATAGGCTTGCAAGAATATGATCTTGACATCAAGCTAGTTCACAAGGTCAAAGGTCATGGGCTCTGTAGACTCGTAGCTAAAGTAGTACACGCACAGGAAGAGGAAGAAGAGCTCGCCAGTTGGGAGTAGGAAATTGAAATTTATAATGTAGTGTGAGCACCACCCACTTAAGACAGAAACTCTTAGTACGTAGATGTGCACTAGTACCTTGAGCATGACATGATACCCTCTCACTTTTCCATCAGACAGAAGAGGGCTTTGCATCTCAAAGCTTTAGCATATTAGATGGTGCATGAAGTGCTTTATAGAAAGCACAACAACGAAGTTTTTCTCAGGTGCCTAGAGGTACATGAATCAAAGAAGGTACTACAAGATATGCTTGATGGACCTACCGAGGGTCACTTCACGGGAAACACCACTGCACGCAAAGTTATGCGAGCTAGTTTCTATTGGTCCACATTATTCAATGATGCACACACTTACGCCCGCAAATGCCCAATCTGTTAGCAATGTGTTGGAAGAACACGAAGGTCAACAGCCCCACTATACCTTGTTGCAATGCCTGAACCGTTCAACAATGGGGCCTGGATATCATCGGGGAGATTTTCCCACATTCGTCAAAACAATACCACTACATTCTGACAGCAACTGATTACTTCACACGGTGGACAGAAGTAGTTCTTCTCAAACAAGTGAATGACCAGGAGATCATCAGCTTCCTCCAACAAAACATCATCTCACGCTTCGACATTTCGGTATCACTTGTGTTTGATAATGCAACATACTTTTTGTCTTTGAAACTTTATGATTTTGCATTACAAAATGGTATTACGATGAAACACTCATCTAACTACTACCTGCAGGGAAACGATCTCGCAGAATCCATGAACAAAAACCTTATCTGCATAATCAAAAAGACCATTTACTCTAAGCAGTGCAACTGGCATTCCGCCCTGACGAATGCATTATGGGTTGACCACGTAACACCCAAACCCTCTCTGAATACCTCACCATACTTCCTGGTCAATGGTAAAGAATCCATCCTACCACCTAATATCTACTTGCCTGCACTTCAACTATCTCAAGAATCCCAAGGCAAGCCTTGCCAGCTAGTTCAGCGTAGGATGGATACACTCTACAAGCTTCAGGAAGAAAGGATGAAAGTAAAAGAAATATTTACACTCCACCAGAACCATTTCAACAGATGGTTAGATAAGAAGTTTGTAGGGAAATCTAACTTCGGTGTTGGTGACTTGGCCTTGAAATGGGATAAATCCCATGAATACAAAGGCAAGTATATGAAGTTCTAGACCTTGTGGATTGGTCCATACATAGTCCACCAGAACCTTGGCCCACCCACATACCATCTGCAATCAATTGATAGGAGGATCGACAACCTTCTTGTCAATAGCCAAGATCTCAAACACTATTTTCAATAGATCGATCTGCGCCCCACGCCATGTACATAATCTGCTTACTACTTATTGTTTTCACTTTTTTCGCTTTGCTTACTATTTTTGTTTTTGTTTTTTTGGTTTACTTGATACCTTGCTATTTTTTTTCTAGAAATAAGCGTTGACATCTACTGATTTATTGCTTTTGAATGAGTATGTGGCTGAGATCCAAAGAGACTTGTGACACTGCAGCACTTGCCTAGTTTTGTGTCTATCTTCTTTGTGCTTGGTTATAACCTTTGGTCGATGAAGTCTTGACGCAAAATACAAGTCATTTGCAAGGGGACCTTTGGCCTAACCATGAACCTGTGTCCACACTGGGAAGCCCCATGCTTGTACTCAACCTTCTGCTCTATATGTTCAAGCTCGTCCAACTAGTAGAAACAGAGAAGGGGAAATCTAAATGAGCAAACCTATTTTAGAGGTCTTACATGCTTCTCTAAAGGAACAACCTCTTCTGCTCTCAATAAGTTGGGATCCCTCTTCCACCCCAAAAAATAAATAAGTGCCTATGCACAGTCCTCTTAAAAAATACAAAGGTGAAATAAGAGAAAGGTTTCCTGCACAGAGAGTTGAAGCATGCAACTCCA
Source organism: Pinus taeda (assembly GCA_000404065.3). Classification (NCBI taxonomy): domain Eukaryota; kingdom Viridiplantae; phylum Streptophyta; class Pinopsida; order Pinales; family Pinaceae; genus Pinus; species Pinus taeda. The sequence continues at coordinate 79,311 of APFE030180450.1, read as the reverse complement.
CTCGGGTAATGACCAGGCTCGCTCACAATAGAGCAATGCATGTGTTCTTGCATGACTCCACCAGGGTATCGTCCAGGCTTGCTGGCAGCAAAGAATCACTAGAGATGAAAACTTATACCCTGAAATTCTTCAGCTCACGAGCCAAACTACCCTTCCTGATTTCAAAACACTGTGATCAAGTTGATCTTTTATTGTGTTTGACTGAGTTGGAAAAAGGTGAACCATGTCTGTACATGGGGTAAGTGGGGAAGCCAAAGTAACCACACAATGATTGAATACTCCCTGAAAGACCAAGGCCTTGTGCTGTCAATGAAACAAAACAGAGAAGCTGGAGTTCTACCAGTGTGTCTCCAAGTGTTGTAGCAGCTGCAACACCCTCCAAAATTTTGGCCTGCATTCAATTTTGGAGCCTCACTTGAATTTTTACTTGATATTTTCATGCGCTCAGGCTCACTTCGTGCAATCATGTGATTCTTTGCACCCACCTTGCTTATTCGTTCAACAAGTAGATTTTTCATGTTGGTAACAATGTCTCGCTTGCGACCATGTTCTGGTCGTACATAAGGTCTCCACTTCATGTGTACATGTTGTGTTCGCTATGTAAACTCCATCACATTCACACGCAGAGTCGTATACTCTGTTGCACAAGCATCGTCACAGTCATCCAATGATCAATCACAAACGTTGCGCTTTTTGATTCGTACCGTCAGTCAGTCATGTTGGGCATGTGTGTCTGGATGGTTTGAGATGTCTCATCGTCAAGTCATATGCGTGTGTGTTTGCAAGGTCCCGTATGCACATTTCCACTCACTCACACACTTAGTTTTTTGTTGAAGTTATGACGACCAGATCACCCTCTAACAGCTAGACCTTCACCCCACCATCGACTCGACCAACTGTCACCCAGAACAGTGCAAAAGCACCCAGTAATCCATTTCAATTTGTGTTGCCTGCAAGTTGATCAAGCAACCCTCCTGCTGGTCAACTAGAAAGTTTGACCAAGCAGTCACCCTGGGGCTGACTCCCCTCAAAAATTGTGCAAAGGATGTAGACCATGCCCGCTCCACTGACTAAGAAAATTGCACAGACAGGTCGGACAAACACCAAGTACCTATCCCTATCTCCCTCAGAAAATTGCATAGTTTTCCCTACCAGTCACCAGTCAGCCAGCCGGTTGCTTACCCAAAAAACTACACAAATTTCATCAGCAAGCACTCTACAGCCCAGTAGTCTGCTCAGCTCAAAAACTGTGTAGAAGTGATCAATAGGTCAGCCTCCCAACATCTACGCAGTTTTTCCCGCTAGCAGCTCCCAACAGCCCACTACCAGCTCCCTCTAGGAACTGCGTAGTTTTTGTTGCCAAGCTCCCAACAACCCACTACTAGCTCCCTCCAGGAACTGTGCAATTTTTGTTTCCAATCTCTCGCAACTCGCTATCATCTCCCTCTTGGAACTGCACAATTTTTGCTTCCAAGCTCCCACTGCCCACTCACTCCAGAAATTGCACAGATTTTGCCTACCCAACCCTCCTGCACCCCCCACTGCTTCTCCCAAAAATTGTGCAGATTTGTCCTCCAGTTAAGCCAAAACTTGTAGACAGTCACTGCCAATCCAGATTTCCCATCACCATCTCCTAGTGACTTCTGCGCAATTTTCACCAGTAGTGTCTGAAGCCCACATCCCAGCTCAAAACTTTCCTCGTGTATTTTCGTAACCTTGTCCTCTCTCTCGATCACCTACATCCGAAACGATCATCCATCATGGTATACTAGGAGGTTTATGGATTTTATTTCGTCTCATCATGAGTTACTGCAGATACAAGTACGCGAATAAACATGGCATGGTGACGAATGGGATGAACAAGGGGAGTACATGCAAAAGGACATATTCACGAATAGACAAACAAACGATGCATACAAAGAGATGTGTTCGGAAACGGATGACCATGAAAATATGTGTTCATGCGTGGATGGATGGATGAACATGTGAAGATGTGTTCACGGTGTTAGGATATTCCAACATATAGGAAATAGTTAAGTATAACTTGGTCTAGTGTAGAGTTAGGTAAAGTGTGTTTCTTTACTATGTACTTTTGTAACTTACAGTCCATGGCTTAACACCCAATTGGTCCATGATCTCTATTTAAAGAGAATGGAGGGTCATTTGTAGGATAACCATTCATGAGAGAAGCTAATGTAAATTTTCATTCTTTTAATAATAAATTGCTTGAAGTGGTCGCGTTGGCTTAGGCCCTGGGCTATTTTCCTCTTTGAGGGTTTTAACCACATCAAAAATATTGGCGTATTGATCTATGATCTATTGGTGAGTGGTGTCCTTTGGTGTTCTGTATGAGGAACTTACCCTGTAAATTCCCACATGGTATCAGAGACAAATTGAGGGCTGCATCCATTGGTGATCCAAGTCTAAAGCCGGTAGAACTGCATCCAACTGTCGTTTCCTAGATCTACTATTTCTAACTACTTTCGGGCTGAGAGGACTACTCTATTCTGTTAGGAGCATCTGTTCCAGTGAGAAACCCATTTCGTTTCACGCAAAAAGGTTTCTGGTAGCCCTAGCTACGTCATTTTTAAGATCTGGAGCCATAACTTCTTCATCCGAAAGCCGTTTTTTTTTAATCAGCCTACTTTTTCGAGATCTTTCCATTGGAACACTTATTTTCAGCATCTACAACTTTAGTTTCTACTAAAATGGAAGTCCATGCCAAGTTATTCTTGATAGCACCAACTACTTCCAATGGTGGTCCTACATTGTGGATTTACTTAGAAGTAAAGGTCTTTATAGAATAGCCTCAGGCCAAGAAACCAAACCGAAAGATGAAGATAAGGCAGCCAAATGGGAAAATAGGCAAGATCAAGCACGTGGGTTGATAGGGATGTCTATTTATCCAGACCTTATATTCCATATCGCAGAACTTGATACTCCTAATGAAGTAATGAAACAGATCACTAAAGTTTTTGGAATTAAAAATGAACTTAGAGCCCATCAACTCGAAAATGAGTTTCTTACATTGGACCCCAATAATTTTTCTTCCACTGAAGATTTTCTGTCCAAGTTCAAGACCCTTAGACTTCTCTTGGAAGGTTTTAAGGTTAAGAAAGAAGATGTTAACCTTATTTATTCCATTCTTACCAAGTTGGGACCAGCCTACTCTGTGTTTGTTTCCACCTTCCATTCTACAAGAGAAGCCTTCATTTCTCAAGGACAAGACTACAAGTCCCCTTCCTTTGATGCCTTTTGTGATTCTTTAATAAGAAAACAAGAAAAACTCTTACACCTTGGTCTTCTTAATCTTGGAAACTCTTCTAAGAAAGCCTTAGCCACCCAGCAGCAACCAAATTCAAAGAATCCGAAGAAGTTGTATCCTAAAAAGAATGGTCGTAAACCAAACAAGGGTCCTAAGAAATTTCAGCCTCAAAATGAAAAATCATTTCAACAAAATAATAAGGCAAAAAAAAACAAAGGGAAGAAGATTGATAGACATTGCCACTTTTGTGATCGAGATGGCCACTTAGAATCCAAATGCTTTAAGAAGATGGAAAAGTTGGAAGCAACAACGAAGAAGCATAACATCCATTTTGGGCACTCTTCAACTTCAACTTCATCTTCAGGAATAGCACTTTCTGCATGTGGTTGTCAAACATCTCGGTCTGGATATGCCCTAAATGTATCTTCTTCTTCTAATTCTCATGAGTGGCTCATTGATTCTGGAGCTTCTTATCACATGGCCAAAAACAAAGCAATGTTTTCTTTTTTAAATGATTGTAACACCAAAAATATATATGTTGGTGATGATAGATCTCTTAGTGTTGTAGGGACTGGAACTGTTCATATAGACAATGCTCAATTTAATGATGTATTATGTGTTCCAACTTTATCCTGCAACCTTCTATCTGTATATCAGATAACTCATTCAGGTGAAGGTAAAATCGTTGAATTTTCACCTCACGATGTTGTAATTAAGGACCTAAGAGATCCTCGACAGATTTTAGCTACTGGCATTGCTAATGGTTCTACAAGGTTGTATAAGTTTAACAACTTTGGGTCATCAAATCTTTCCTCGGTATTTGTTGCTCATAATGATGAAGTGAGCAAACTTTGGCATGAGCAATTTGGTCACTTAAACTATCGCTCCCTTCAGAATCTATGTAAAGAAAATATGGTGACAGGTCTTCCAATGGTATCCTGCAGAGATGGTGTTTGTTCCGGATGTGTACTCGGAAAACATCATTGGGATAGTTTTGAAAAATGTGCCTCTTGGCATGCCTTAGCCCCTTTACAGCTTGTGCATAGTGATTTATGTGGTCCAATTCTAGTTGTTTCATTCTCTGGCTACAAGTATTTATTAACTTTCATTGATGATTTCTCCAGACGCACTTGGGTATACTTCTTAAAACTCAAGAGTGAAGTATTTAACATGTTCGTGGCCTTTAAGGCCTTTGTTGAAAAACAATCTAGACATCAAATTCTTAAGCTAAGAACTGATAATGGCGGAGAATATGTTAATAAAAAATTCATCAACTTTCGCACTGAGAATGGAATTCAAATGCAACATACTATTCCATATACTCCACAACAAAATGGTGTAGTTGAAAGGAAGAATCGCACCTTAAAAGAAATGGCTAATTGTATGCTTCAATCTAAAGGACTTAGTCTTAATTTTTGGGTAGAAGCAATTAACTGTGCAAATTACATAGTAAATCGCACTCCTACTAAGGTTTTAAAGAATATCACTCCACAAGAAGCATGGAGCTCAATTAAACCAAATGTAAGTCACTTTCGTGTTTTTGAAAGTGAAGCATGGGCCCATATTCTCAATGATAAACATAAAGCCTTAGAACCTAAGAGTGAAAAATGTATTTTTGTTGGATATTCTGAAGATGTCAAAGGATATAGACTTCTTTCACCTAAGTCCAAAAATGTTATCATTAGAAGAGATGTAAACTTGCTGAAAATATATCGTCCTACGAGCCTAGTTCGGCGAATGTGCCACCTATCTCTATCCCTTCTACTTCTGAAAATATTTCTTCTTCAAATGATGATAGCGAAGATGACAATCCTCCCCCACCTTCTCAAGATCCTCCTTTAGCTCCTCAACTTCCAAAATGGGTCTGTGCTACTAGGGATGCAACAGGTTCTCTTGCAGGGGATCCTATAGATCAACAACGTACACATTCTCAGTTCGATAGAGCCTCTTCTTTACTGGCTCAAGCTTTAGCAAATTATGATCCTGACACCTTTGCATAACCTTTAGGCCATCCAGATTGGGACGCAACTATGAATGAAGAAAATCGTTCATTATTGGCAAATGATACATGGGATCTTGTTCCTCTTCCAAAGGTAAGAAAACTTGTTAGATGTAAATGGGTTTACAGAACCAAGTTTGGACCAGATGGAAAAGTTGATAAACATAAAGCTCATCTTGTTGCTAAGCGCTTTTCACAAGTTGAAGGCATTGACTATACTGAAACCTTCTCCCCTGTTGCCAAAATGAACTCTATCCGCCTTGTTCTTTCCCTTGCTGCCTCTTCCAAGTGGGAAGTCCATCAGATGGATGTTAAATCTGCCTTCTTGCATTGGGACTTGCATGAAGAAATCTATATGGAACAACCTCCAGGCTCTATACAAACAGACTCCAGCCTTGTATGTCAGCTTAAGAAATCCCTTTATGGTCCCAAGCAAGCCCCTCAGACTTGGTATGCCAAAATGGATAGCTTTCTTTTAGATACTGACTTTTCTAGGTGTCATTCTGACAATATTGTCTACACCAAGAAAGTGGGTAAGTCTCTTATCATTCTTGTTCTTCATGTTGATGATCTTATCCTTACTGGTAGTGATCCCAACCTTATAAACCATGTGAAGTCCAACCTTAAAAAGCAGTTTGAAATGACATAATTAGGACACTTGCATTATTTTCTTGGTCTTCAAGTCTTGCAATCCAAGGAAGGTATTTCCCTTTCCCAATCCAAGTACGCATGTGATCTTCTACGCCACTTTCACATGGAACACTGTAAGCCAGCGCCTTCTCCCTTTCAGTCTAGAGCCAAACTTTCAGTCACTTGTACTTCCCCTAAAGTTGATGCTACCTTATATCATTAGCTTGTAGGAAAGCTTTTGTATCTAACCCATACCCATCCTGACCTTTCCTTTGTTTTTGGCCTTATTGCTCAGTTTATGCAAAACCCACATGAAAGTCATTGGAAAGTAGCTAAAATAATACTTCGTTATGTTTGAGGTACAGTGCACTTTGGGATTCATTACAGTGCAGAAGCATCTCCTCTATTGGTTGTGTTGACCACTACATGTCAACTACCCATAGCAGTAAACCCCCCTTTTTCGCAAAAGGGATAGCGCTTGATCGATATGTCCATGCCATTCGATAGTCATCGTCGACCCGATCATGTCGTGTTGTAAACCCAGTCTGCATGTGTAAATTGTAAATAATCTTAGTAGATCTGAGTCATGAATGTAAACTGCCTAGGCAAACCTAATTTTCTAGTGATAATCTACGTTCTAGAAGGTCTTTTGTCTCACCAATCCATGATCGGCAGAGTTTCCTTCAACCTAACCCCAAAGCCGGAATGAATTTTGTCATTAGAATCTTAGGGAAATCCTAGTGTGCTTCGAGTCTATGTAAAGGTAATTTGGAAATAATTCTAACTATTTGGTTAGGTTATTACAAATTGCTTGATCTACTAGATTATAGTTGTGTCACAGAACTGGGTAGTCTATGAGGGTCTATGTCAAATGGGTTTTCCCCCTTAAGATGTAAAATTGTAAAAGTCATGATGTAAAGTGTCTTGAGGGTTAGAAAATGTTTTATCCCCTCATAAGTCCTACGTCCTAAGTGATTTTTCCAAAGGTTAAGTTCGAGGGTCCAATAAAAATAATAAAAAAATATAAAAATAAAATAAAATTAAAAATTAAAATAAATAATAATAAGTCAAAGTTTTGAGAAAATAAATGCAAAGTTTTAATTTTTTTAATATATTAAAATGCATTTAAAATTTCGACGGATGAGATTAAAAGGGATTTTGATCCTCATCGACGGTCGAGATTAGTTTGACATGGATCACTCGAACTAGCTGTTGGGAATTTTTCCTTTAAATAGGGTGTTAGGGGTCATTTGAGATCATTCGATCTGCGAGTCTTGTGCTTAAGAATGCTCTCTTGTAGTCATTTTTTGTGCAATAAAGAAAGACTTCCGGGTTGAAATCTTGCTGGTGTTACTCTTCTGGAATTGTTGTAAGATGTTTTATTTTTTTCTGCATAAATTTATTTTCAGCCATCGATGATAGCTTGATGAAGAGTGATTTTAAACACAGGTATCTTGTTTAGTCGCTAGGGTTTGAATGGTAATTGAATTTCTGGATATGATGGCAAGTATCTCCATTACATTTGGATTTTAGTATTGTTTTCTCCTTCTTTGTTAATGGTTAATTTAAGCTGTGCAGGAAATATATTTTTTTGAGATTATCGGGCATTCGAGGAAGTTCTCGGTTGAACCAGCCAACTCTCGGATTGCATTTTCTGAAGAGCTCAGCCAGTTTTGATCCCGAGCTTATCATTCGAGTTTTTCTTCTGAATGCATGAGGGTTTTTTGAAGCATCTCATAGTAAATCTAAAATTCTGAAAATATTTCTGTGGATTATTGATAAATCTGGCTGCTTAGAGTCATTAATCTGTAAATATTATAATTGTTTAGCTGGTTCTTGGGTTTCTTTTCAGGATTAATCCTTGCATATATTATTTTTGGGTGTTTTGTATTTTGCCATTATAGGTTGCAGGTACAGATTTTGAAAATTCTTTAGGGTTTTCCATCAGGCAACCTAATCAGGGTTTCCATTGGGCAAATCTAAAGCAAGGTGATTTAAAACTTACTAGAGTGGAGAATTTGGAAGTGTTTTGCAGGAAATTCTCAATTGATGCCATACACAGCTCCATCTCTTATCCACTGCACGCATTCCTTTCTCCTCACCTGCGTGAAAACCACCACCCCTCTGCGGCTTCAGCAAACCTGTAAAATCACTTCCTAAACCCTCATCGCATTTCTTCCCTCTGCTTTCGCTCAATTTTCCCTTCTACTGCCGTCGAATTTTCTCCCTCACGCCATCTGTCCATCTCTCACTGCAATTCTACCTGCAAAAAAGAAAACGCCTTCACTGCAAGCTCACACTGCCCTTTCTTGTTCTATTGCTGACTACGTACATCTGTACGCTGCCCCTTTCCACGTATCCCTGCAGCAAACCCATTCCACGCAGCTCTCTCATCCCTGTTCACGCTTATGTTTGCGTGCCACCTTTCCGTCACTACCAAAACGCTACAGATCCATTTCTCCTCTACTCCTCATTCCCGCTGCTCTTGCCCACTTCGCAGTCCCTCCATTCAATGGCCAACTCCATCAAACCTACGTGCCTGTCCTCACTCCTTCCTCACGCAATCATAAAGCGCCCAACTTCTCTCTCTGTCTGCACGCAACTCCTCATTCTCACGCAACAATTTGCTTTCCTATAGGATCGTCAGATTCATGAAGCCATAGGCACTGCTCAGGAAGTACTGCACTCCATTCAGACCAGGAAGATCAAAGGAATGATCCTCAAAGTTGATCTCTCAAAAGCCTTCGACAGGGTAAGCTGGCTTTACCCCAAAATGCTTCTTACCCGTTTAGGATTTCCAGTGGGAGAAATTAAATGGATCATGTGCTGCATCACCAATATATCCTTCAGTGTACTAATAAATGGGGCTGCATCTCCCTTCTTTGGCTCTAAAAGAGGTCTCAGACAAGGGTGCCCATTATCTCGTCTACTCTTTCTCCTAGTCATGGAAGGGCTAAGCAGATTGATCAAGGACATGCACCATAGAGGCAAACTCTCGGGAATCAAAATATCGGAGGGATGTACTATAACACACCTCCTTTTCGTGGATGATGTATTAATGTTCCTAAATAAAAGGATAGGTGACCTCACTACTATCCAACACACCAAATCTTTTCAAAACCGCTACTGGCATGATCATTAATAAATCTAAGTCCACCATAATGGTATCAGAATGCTCCCCCCCACAGGATACACTTTGCGATACAAAGGTTCCCTTTCACCCTGACCCAAATAGATGGAGGCCTCTTGTACCTGGGTTACAGACTGAAACCGCTTGGATATAAAATTGCGGACTGGATATGGTTGATCTCCAAGCTTGAGAAAAGACTCAACATATGGTATCATAAGCATCTCTCTAGAGTCGGAAGATTGGTGCTCATCAAAGCAGTACTGGAAGCCACTCCGATATATTGGATGTCCCTCGCATGGATCCCAAGAGGCATTCTCAACCGAATATAAAACCTCTGTTGCAGATTCCTGTGGATAGGCAATCAAACAGGAAGGATATATGCATGGGCAAGATGGGATCTTCTAACTATCCCTAAGAAATGGGGTGGGTATGGCATAAAGAAATTGGAGGATTTCTCCTCAACACTGGCAGCCAAGCTAGGGTGGCAATTAATCACCACCAACAATCTTTGGACCAAAATCACAGTCGCTAAATATATTGCACCATTAAGGCCGCTGAACTGGCTAAGACTAACAAGCTGGAACAAAACGAGGATCTCAACTATTTGGAAAGCAGTTCTGAACTCAATGCCTCTTATTCGAGACAGCCTAACTTAAAGAATATTTGATGGGACATCCGTCCGAATCGGCCGTGACCCTTGGATAGGATGTGGGAATGCACACCAGCTACTTTTGGGCTTACTCCAGAACCTCAACGAGAAAGGAATCACACACATAGTGCACATTGCAGATCAGGAGAGATCGACCTTCCTCCACCAAGCTTGGAAGACAGCCCATAGTTTGCTCCTTCCTTTACAGTGGCACCAAGCTTGGAGTACCTACACTACAGCTCTCAAGGAATCCCACATTCGACTAAGAGAAGGGGAAGATGAGATCACATGGGCCATCGCAAAAAATGGTCAGTACTCCCTAAAAGAGGGGTATCTACAACTGGCCAATAGACATAAGCCACAGTGCATTGAAACATGGTGGAAAGATATGTGGAAGCTCAAAGCACCTCCCTGAACAAGATTACTTATGTGGTCCATACTAAAGAATAAGGTGTCGATAGGAGACAACTTGATTAGAAGAGGGCTATATGGACCTTACTGGTGTTGCCTATGTAAGGACAGCACCGAATCCTTGGATCACCTCTTCCTCTCCTATCCTGTTACAATTGATCTTTGGAACTCCATTCTATCTCGCACTCTCTCAACTATCAATTGGAGGGGTCAGGCAACCAAGGAGGTATGGGCAAATTGGTGGTCATCTGTAACACCGCCCAAAGCTAGAAACCTCCCCCCCACTCATTAGTTGGGAAATCTGGATAGCCAGGAACCGCACTATTTTCTAGGACACTGCCCCACATTGGCCATCCATCACAGCTAGAATTATAGCCAATTACAGTTCACTTCCTGAGAACGATGTCGCCTCTCCACCCAACACCATCATCCCCAAGTCCATCGATCACTCACAGCCCTGGGCGTACTTTGATGGATCGACACAAGAAACGGGATGTGGAGGTGGGGTTGTCCTATGTATTTCAAATTTTCAAATACACATTGCTATCATATTCAAATGGGACTTGGAAATGGCACAAACAATTTTGCTGAACTCATCAATGCCAAATACCTCATTCAATTTGCAATTGAAAAAGATTGTCATAATCTACAAGTTTTTGGTGACTCGAAAATTGTATGCAACTGGATTAATAAAACCACAACATGTCATGCATTCACATTGCGACATATATTGGATGAGGTGCATAGATACATCACATACTTTGACAATTTTGTTTGTCACCATATATACAGGGAAAGGAACTCCATCGCTGACAAACTTTCCAAAGCGGCGGCGATCAGGCCGCAACATCTGGATGATCCAGGAGCAACGAGGAGGTGAACAGTACCAGTGCTACCATCGCCCATATATGGACCACGCAGATCAAGCTCAACAGGAGCCTGAAATCATTTGATATTCGACTGTTTTATTTATGTTTATATTTCTATGTTTATACATATTCAGTACATGTCCTCCAGAATACTCTCTGCGTAGAGTAAAAATTTTGAAGTTTATTTTATACAGCACTATTAAAAGACTCTCCTTGTGTGGAGAACATATTTTTGGTTCTTAAATTTTGGACTGGCACACAGACAGTAAATTTTGCATATGCTCATAGCATTTACAGCATGTAATTTTCCTATTAATGAAAATTACGATTTTTCTAAGGGGAATAGAAATAATAATTTAATATATATAAAAATGTACAAGTGATGAATGTTACAATGAGGACCCGCATATATATACCTAAGCAGGTGTCCTTTCGTGACTGGGCATGTCTTTTAGATGTGCCTTTTCACTTAACTTAATGACTATTTAACATAATCAATATTTGATTATTTAATATTTACATTTATTTTATTTATTTACTTGTTATGAATTATATTCATAACATTGTCCATCCATCAGAAACAATGCTAACCCCAGATGTTCGCCATGATGCTTTAATCAGCTCAAGCATTTTTTCCACCTCTTTTTTTGCCTTCGTCAACAGTGTGGTTCTAAGTTTCTCTGACCCAAGAGGCACATACCCTGATGGAGCCCCTTGAGTCAGAGCTCAGCACATCTCAATAAATAGAAGTGAGAAAGCAACATTTTAGGATATGAAGTTTTGATAGAAAAAAGGCAATCGTGAGATCAAGCTCTTCCCATTTCTCCTTCTGAAAAATCTTGCCTATTGGACCAATTGAAATTTCCTTTCTTTTTGTTGCTTGTCCCCCACTAGAACTCTCAAATGGGAATTTGTTGCTACCTTCCCTCAAGAAAGGAAGGGGATCATCATTCTTGGCCTTTTTTTTTATTTTGCAGCCACATTTGCCATAATAACATTAGATTCTCTTTCCGTTCTTTCCTCTTTGATAAAGGCACCTTTGTACAAGCTCAAATCCCGCAACCTGGTAAAGTTAACAAATGACCTTTCAAACGGAAATATGTGCTAGTGAAAGTATTGGGGCAATAGTTGCATTTCCAACTCACATTGCCTCCTCCCTTCACATTGTTGCTTGGCCCTTGTTCTCTTGTGACAAATTTCCACAAGGGATATTTGTCAATGTTACATTGAGGAGGAAGTCTTCCCTCAACATTACTTGCAACAGACTTTGATGAAACTAAGAGAGGAGGGGCATCTCCAATGGGGATATTCTTCCCCTTCCTTTGCCCTTTCCTTACTATCCTCGATTGAGCCATGAACACTGTAAAAAATGAACAAATTTGTAAAAGAAATGCATTTGCAAACTACTGTAATAAAAATGCAAAATATTAGAGAGAAAATGCACTTACCTGTTGCTTGAATCTCCTTGAAAATGCTCCCACACCCTATGCTCCTTGCTCCCAAACAGCCACAGCAAACCCACAACAAAATAAATGAGTGAATGTGCAAAAAGAAATCACGAAAGCCCTCTTAGAAAGTCGCGCAGGTCGTTGTATTGTTGGATTTGTGTCCGGAAATCGCCACACGTAGTGTCTGATGGGGACACGATCCAGATTCGATCGTGTCATGATCAAACACGAATCCGTACGAATTGTGTCAGATTCGCTAAATTTGTGACACGTAGCTGATATAGGACCAATCTGGTTACATAGGTCTCTTGTTGATTATGTTTGTAAAGTCTAAATGCTTCCATTGTTGTAAGATTTTGATATGGCTAATGTGAATATTCCACAACTAGAATCCTATTGCGGCAGCTCGAAATTATTCTCCTAATTGTTATTTTAATTTAACAATTAATTTATTGTTTCCTAAAGCAAATACTGAATAACTAACACTGCAACTTACCCAAATAAAACTGTGGAAGATAAACGTTGGAAGGAATGCTAGCACACACACATAAAATAACACAATTATCTTTGGACAAATGTCCTCGGAAAACCCAACTTGGGAAAACTGGTGCAGTAGCTGAGGGTTTCAATATTAAGAAATAGTGAAATAATCTGAGTACAACTGCATGTTGAAACTGGCAATCCTACAGAAAAATACTAGCAAGAAAAATCTAGTGAGGAAAATTCAAGCTCTGACCTCAGCTCCAAGTGAGTCATCCAAACTGGCTTTGCGTAGCTACTGCGTCACACTAGTGCGGTCTCTTTTGCACTTAGTTCGAACCAACTTCTCCTCAAGCCATCTGGTTTGTTCTTGTATGGGAAAATGTTTCTCTTGGCCTCTAGAACCTTTGTCCATCTTCTGGCATTGAAACTCGTTTTTCCCCAACATAATCGAAATTGCCTCTCAAGGCTACTTTGTTGCTCTACATCAGCCTCTCTTGGCTCTTTTGCCTCTCTACAAATGCACTCACCAAATTTGGAAATATTCCTCCGGCTTCACTATCTTTGCCCCTCTCTCACTGCTTCGATCTCAGTGGCTTTTGCTCCGGCAACCAACTGCTACTACTCTGGAAATCGATTTGCCAAGAAATCGAACTGCTCAAGGGTATTCTCCAAGTGCCCATCGACTTCTTCTTATAATCCTCTATTGGGACTCCAACGACCAAGATTAAATCTTAATCGATGGCTAGGATTAACTTGAAGTCGATCCATGTGAGTTTCTAGATCATTCACGCCTTAGCCTAATTAATAATGATTAATTAACCATATTCCCTAAGTTTAGACTTAGGAAATATTTAAAAACTGGATAATAATCTAATTAAATCATTTCTAGGCAGAATTTCCGAAAACGATTTCTAAGTTTTGGAAATCTCCTATATTTCAGCCTCTCCACAAAATTTCGTGGCTAGAACACATTCGATGCTACAAAAACTAACAACTAACTTCATGCTTCTATAATTTTGGTTGTACTTGCTATCTAAGTTATGCAAGTACATCATCTTCAAATTGGTGAAGATGGTCGTAAGTAAAATGCTGATTTGGGGTAGCAACAGATGTGCTCTAGCCACGAAATTTGGTGGAGAGGTTGGGGCACATGAGATCTCCAATACCTAGAAAGGGTTTGGGTAGATTCTAAACAGATCAAAAGATATTAATAAAATTAATATTTTTAATGGAGTCCCTAAGTCTAAACTTAGGGAAAATAAAATATTAATGTGTATTAATATGAATCTGTGTTAGAGTGGTCCAAAAGACATGGATCAACCCAGATCTAATCTTAGCCGTTGATTAGGGACTTAATCTCGACTGTTGAGATGTCAATAGGAAAAGTATAAAAGGAGGCTTGAGGGTCACTTGGAGAGTACACCAAAGTGATCAGTGATTTTATTCTCTAGAGCGGGTTTGCTAAGAGAGACAGAATCAGTGATTGAGAGAGCAGTTGAGGGGAATTAAGTACAGAGAAATAGAGAAGGCAAAGATTGTGTTGGGAGAGCAACGCAACAGCCAAGGAGAGTGACGCAGAGCCAACAAGGGCTCACACAGGGCCACGCAGAGGCAATTAAGTGTTGCGCAAAGCACCAGAGAGGCCAGCGTGTCTGACGCAGAGGCCCAAAAACCTAACGCAAGGCCTCCTGGGGCTGAAGTAGGCCAAGAAAGGTTGACGCAGGGCTAGCGTGAGACGCTGACACAATCCAGATTGGGCAGACACTGGAGTTGCAGAGCAGTTTTGTGCTGAAGAGCTGCCGAAAGGATTTTCCGGGGTTTCAGCCAGAAGATTTCTCTCAAACTGTGAGGTATAGCTGCTAAGGAAATTCTCTATTGGGTAGGCCAGTTTCAGCACCCAAATTGTACTTTGATATTGCTTAATAAGAAAACCCTCAGATGGCTACACTGGTTTTCCCGCATTGGGTTTTTCCGGGGACATTGGTCCAAAAATAATGGTGTCATGTGGTGTGTTTGTTCTTGTTTCTTTTAGTTGTTGATTTGTTATATGTTGAGCATGCACTGATGTTTATTTTCAGTATTTACTTTGTAAATAACTTGTTAAAGGAAAAATAACAAGTAGGTAGGAATAAATTAGAAAAAATGCATGAAGGGTTTCTAAACTAAGTAAACTTAAAAACTTCAACATAAAATTTATGTGATAAGCATGATATATGAATGACTCTAATAAGAAGGATGGAGGCCATGAAAGATTCTCCGATGACGAAAAGAATAAGCTGATCTCCCTGAGTTAAGAGGGAGCCTGGATAGAAGAAATCTTCCTGACTTAAGAAATCTCCCTGAATTAAGAGGTAGCCTGGATAAAGGAAATCTCCCTGGTTGAGAGGGAGAGCATAGTTTTGATTAGAGAATGAAGAATATGTTGTTGCATATAAAGTAGGAAAGAAAAAGTGTATGATTGAGAAATCTTCTATCAAAGATTCGGTTGATAGTCCTACAATGGAAATTTGAGAAGCAACATCAAGTTGTCTGGAAGACCCTAGAAGTTTGTATTTGATTATGTACATGTGAATGTATATTATTGATTGGGGTTGTGTTTGTACAAGTAAAACCTCTTAAATGTTTTGATAGCATGTTGGTTACCGATCAGTTTGATCGTGAGAGATTTGTTGTTCTTGATCTACAGGATCAACGGGTGTTGAGGCTTTGTGAGTGAGGCATTGCCTGGGAGGACATCTGGCAGGCACTTTGTGTTGATGTCTAGGTCCCGAAGTTAGAAGGGTGGCGTTGGTCATTGAGCTCTCATACACACTTGGATTTCTGGGTTGATGGTTAGCAAGTAAGCCTAGCTGAAAGCTTGAGTCCATCTTATTCCCACCCAGATAAATTGCCCTGGTCAAGGAAATCTAGTCCATGGCATTGCAATGCCTAAGTTGTTGAGAGACCAATGGATAGATTGCCCCGGTCAAGAATCTAATCCATGGCATTGCGGTGCCTAAACTTCTTCATAGATGATGTGTTGAGATCTTCCATGTACCTCTTTTATTATATGTAAATATGGATACCTCCCTAGTTAAGAGGGAGTGTTGGAAAATGTAACTAGGTTCAGTCTTCATTATTGTACTTGAGTCAAAATGTAATTTATTTGTCAAAAGAAAGCAAAAGAAAATTATTATTAATTTGAATTGACTTATTAAAGCATGGGTTTCATGCTTGGGTCATTTGTATAGGTCAAGACTCCATTGTAGGCTTTAGGTCATTGTCAAAGTAAATATGTGAAGACTCCTCCATCCATCGAAATCACCTTGCTGTTGAAAGACTCCTTCAAGTCAACCTCAAAGGAACTGTCATAAAATGAACTTATGTTGCCCTACATCAAAGACGCAACTCTTCATAATCTCATGTCGGCCTATTTACTGTGGATGTACCACTATATATACAAACCTGGGAACTTCGCATTTCACCAATTCAAAGCTCGCATTTCAAAGAATCTTTCGGCGATCACAGGATTCGGGTAAGGATTTCATGGAGCAGTTTCGGTGATATGACTAAGATTACTAACTCGGATCTTAGAGGAAGGGGTGCGTTGAAGTTTGGGTTCAGTTCTATTATGTATCACACTGAATGCAGAGAGTTTTGTTATGCATTACAGTGGAGAGTTGCACTGGAGACAGTTTCGTTTTGTATTACAGTGACTCAATATCATAGTTTTGGTGTTACCATGATTTCAGTGCTACTACAATGATCACACTTTGGTGATATTATAGTGATGTCCTTCGGTTCTATCTTATTGCTACTACAGTGATGTAAACTCGGTGCTACAATGATAAGTTCAGTATCATTGCATAGGATCAAAGTATGAAGAAGAATGACAAGGTTGACTTGATGAATGGAGGCACTCTCGAGTCTATGTTGTAAGGGTCTTGGTCGTCTCATTTTGAATCTATTTAAGGAAGAATTTTCTGACTGGCTTTTCCCCTCAAGTTGGATTTTTCCTTGGCAACGTGCCTATATATTGTGCTCTCTTTTATTGTTGCTTGGCATTAATCTTGATGATAAGAAGAGATGACTAAGAAATCAAATACTAATAATGAAAATATCACAAGTTAATGTGATTAAGAGGAAAATCATTTAACTACCACCTATACGGATTTTCATACAGGACACCCAAAAATTCGAAGATGGTCGACACATGGCTTTTTTTGATGCCATATTATCAAGGATTCTATAACGACTTCTATTTTGTATATACATTGTTGTCATTGCTACTTCTCCCCATAGAAATTTTGGTAGATCTTGATCAAATATCATAGTTCGTATGCATTCTTCAATAGTCCTATTTTTCCTTTCTGTAACTCCATTTTGCTCAGGATTGTATGGAACAATGAGCTCCCTCTTAATACCTGCTTTTTTACAATATGCAATTAATTCTTTTTAAGTGTATTCCCCTCCATTGTTAGATCTCAAAGTATTTATCTTTCTTTCGATTAAGGTCTCCACTTCAGATCCGAATTCCTTGAACTTTTCAAATACTTTGTCCTTTGTTTTGAGAAGATAGAGCCATATCTTTGTAGAGTGATCATCAATGAAAGTCACATAATAAAGATGGCCTCCAAGAGATTTGTTAGACATTGGTCCACACACATCAGAATGAATGAGGTCTAATATCTCCTTAGACCTTGTATCAGTGCTTGTAATAGGTTTCCTTGTATTCTTTCGCAAAGCACATCCCTTACATACTCCTCCATGATCTTCTTTGATGTTCGGGATGCCTTTTACCATTTGACTAAGACAGGGTAGTATCTTGTAATGAATATGCCCATATCTTCTATTCCAATATTCGAAAGGATTGATCTTTGTGTGAACTAGGGCTTGGAGAGATGGTGTTATAGCTCTATATAGTCTTCCTTCATGAACTCCAATAACCTTTGCCTTTTCATGATGCATTGTGAGATGATTGAATGAGAGTGTGGTAGGCATATTGTGGGTGGCCTACATCTAGCTCATTTAAATGTAATAGTTGCAGTGTTATTAGAATATGTGACATTTATTACTGTATACAATTTTGTTTGTCTACTATAGTGTTATGTGTGTACCCATCAGGAATCCCATCATTAGATGCTTTTGGAGAACATTAGCCTTAGCAAGGGTTAGAGATAGATTGGCTCTTGCAAATTCAAGCAATAATGTATATAAGCTTTATAAACTTTTGAGCCAATTTAGGCATGAACACTCACGTGTGGCATATTTATTGGGTCCCTATTAATATAACACAAAAACAACCTCACCAAACAATAAAAGATTCAAACGCAGAATATTGTAGCTTCTTTCATAGAAGGATAGGATCTGTACACCTCCAGAGACTATGCAGTAAAATCACTGTGTGGAAGGGATTTATTCTCCCACAAACAAGGGGCCTCATATATTAATTTGGTGTTTGGCTAGGCTGTGACCTTAAAAATTAGATGATGATGATTATTATTATTATATGCAGTGAAAGAAACATAACTGTAAAATAGACAATTAAAGACCCTATATTTGGCAAGTAATCCAATAACTTAAGTGCCAAGAACTTAAACATTCCTCCATGCAAGTTTGAAAGGAAATATTTCCAACTTCTGAAACAACCATTAATCACTGGTTGAAATCCAAATTCATAACTCCCTATTGCCAAGCTTTATAGTGTTCTAAAATGTTGTTACAGTTAGAAAAAGAGCACAAGGATTAAGAACACTTACAAGCTCACCACCAGTTACATGAATATCAGTGAAGTCACGAGTTTTTGTATAGTATTTCAAATCTGCCTTTTGACATAGAGCTATCTTTGCAGAAAGATCTAAAGTCTTCACAAGGTAAGTTCTTCCTTGATGCATATAAACAGCACCTTCGTATACCTGTAAAGACGTCCAACCTTTTCTACTTAGAATATAAGTTATTTCAGCTAGTACGTCCAACAGATAAATGATATGGAACCCTGAAATCTAGGAAAACACTAGAAACCATATGGGACCCTGAGATCTTATCTAAGGATAAAGATTTAAATATACCAAAAAATAAATAAATAAAACTAACATACAAAAGAATCAACTCAAGGTTAATAATACGATCATACAATGTGAAGACCTTTTGCCAAAACGATAAAACAGTGAATACCAGTGAAAACAAATAGTTCACATAATTTTCGTTCAAAAGAGATATTGATGAACACCAATAATCACAAAGGATGAAAAGATATGCAAGTTATGAATTAAAACAAGGATAAAGATAACACCCACTCCTGCAATATCTAACTTACAATATCCAAATCAATTAAATGATAGCCAACAACAACCACACATTTAGTATTAAGAAATATATCTTCTTTTAAATTCTTGAATATCCTAAAACATAGAGGAACATTTTGTAAAATGGTCCAATAGAAAAGTATTGTATAAGAAAATAAATTTTAAGAATAAAATTCCCAAAATATGAAACTCATAAAAAGGTTATAATGGAGTAAAACCATAGCTATCAAACTGCTCATTTCCAGTTCAGATAGGTTGCAAATTCCAATCTGATTCTGCACCTATACAGGTTCAGGCCTGGTTGTTGACCAAACCAGCCAACATGGAACCAAACCGGCCTGTGGTAACCACAACTCAAATAAAACACTAGGAAAGGGCCCCAAAATGCACCCCCCTCTATTTCCCTCACTAGTATGATTTAATGTTTGTGAGCATTTGAAAATTTGTACTTTAACTTTTAACCTTGATTCTTAAAGATAATGAAAGTAAAATATGCGGAAACGTTCCCTTAAGTTCTAGTATTAAAAGTTGAAGTGGGACTCTTATTTCAGGATGTTTCATGATGGAATCATACTGATTGAATATCACACAAAAAAGATAGAAATTGGGATGCTCTTTAGCTTTCAAGACACTTTAACAGTTTTTCAAACATTACAGCATAGATTCAAAACAGGACCATGTACCCCTCCCTCCTAGATTCAAAACATCAAATGGCAGTAGTTGTTCAAGCAATTCACTCAGAGAAAGCAGACTTCAAGCTCTTAGACTGAGCTAGGTCAAAGTAATTAGACATATATTTGTTAATTTTCCACTGTTCTATGCTGTTATAATCACTTTATCCCAATAATTTTCTTCAATTAGCAATCTTTCAAAATAATGTAATCTTTCAATGATCAATGGCAATTGTAGATAGAACAGTAAATGCAATAGACAGTAGAAGCCAATCAAGAGCAATAAGAGACAAAGATTTGGTCAAAGACCAGGGAAAAACCCACAACAGGGAAAACCTTTTCAAATTCTTCTTTTTATTAGATTGTCATAAAATGTTCAGCAACGAAAGAATACAATGTTCCAATTCACCAATCAAAACACTATCCAGCAAAACTAGTCCAACAATATCCAAGAGATGAGCCCAGTAGACAAATCAAATCAAAGTCAAAATCTTCGAAGTTTGCGGTCAATGGTCAGCAAAATTTAGGTCAAGATCACAGCCACCCAAACCCAGTGACAGTGAGTATGGCTGAAGCTCTCCAGCAATTTCGGACCTATACGAACCAATCTCAGAGCTATATGAACCAATGAGAAGAAGAGAGAAGAAAAAGATGATTGTTGATGATGTCCAAATGAGGTCAACTTGACTTGTATTTATATGCTTCCAAGGGTGCCCAAATTCTCTTTCAAGTCAACCTGTACTTTTGTGCACATGTGGGTTTCCTCTTCAAAAATACATTTTTTCTTAACCAAATTAAATTCTTCCAAGGGCTAAGAGGGGTCTTTCTTGATGAGGAAGGTTGTCTAAAGGAGAGAATTTGTCCCTAAGCTGCCAAATTAACACTCCCTCTCAGCTAGGGAGAAATTACCAACTGCAACATATGTCCCATCTCAAATATCTCGTCATCATCAAATCAAAAGTCGTCACCTAAATACCCTACAAGGGGGCAAAGGACATGCAGGACAAGCAAATTCAAGTCTCTAACACGGACCACATAGACTCCTTGGAACAAAACAAGTAGCACATGTTGTCGCTCAGATTGTACAAGCATTGCAACAACAACTCAAGTCAAGGGCTGTCACTCTGATCCCCAACCTCTCTATTCTAGCTGTCTCTCAACATGAGCCTATGGAAATGTGAAGATGAAAGACAAGTTGGCAACCAACGAGTCTAGGGGACACGACTAAGTGGCTTAGCTACTTGGTTAATTTTAGCAAGAATTGAAGATTATATTAAATTGAATTGTGAGACCAATGCCTTATGGATTCAACTTCTTGCTTATTACCGATTAAATGCCAAGTAACCGGATGGACAATCGTTGCTTGGATGAATGACTATCCTATATGAAGTGCAATCCTACAACCTAGGTGAAATGCAAAATCTTGGTTGATTTTAAGTTAAATGTTTACTCTAAGTGTAACCTTCCTCTTAACTGTTATAGAACTAGACACTAGAGTAGGTTGTGGGATGGAAGCCAACAAGAAGCAACCAAAGGCTTGATTAACAATACCTCCCCCTATGTTCCAACCAACTGATGTTTCCGGCGCTACAGAGATTGTGGCTCTGATGACTGCAAGGTCATCGTGTTAACCACTAAAGAGGTGCTAAATTCCTCCAACTAAATTGAGAAAGGGTGGCCCTAAATATCTATCAACCAAGCTTATGCTTGGAGGTAAATTATTAAGTTACCTAGACTTAATTTGCAATGCAAGATGGATTAAGTGATTCTAGTACTTAATTATGACTTGATCTTGAGTTATACCACCAAGTACTCATCAATAAGGTCACAATCTTAACCATAAGAAAATGTGCCAAGTCACCAAGTGCCAAATAGATATCCACAATATACAATTATTCAACAGTTACGGGATGTGCTCAAATCCCGTAATAACTTGTTCAATGATAATTGGAGAACTTAGAATAATTTGATCAATGCTTAACAAGATACCAACAGTTATTATCACAAAGTTATCAATGCTTTTGCTTCAATTAGAAGCTTCCAAGATATTTCAACGATATAAATGCCAATAATATTCAATCATTCAAGATACATTAGAACACTTAGAATCTCAATACCAATGATCCTTTATGCCAATGGAAATTACTAGAGACAATTAGGAACCTTTATATAATTGGCTTTCAATTTAAGAGCTTCTCAAGATATGCCAATATGCCAAGGATTCACAATAACCATAAACCAATGATGCCAAAAGAGGACAAGGGCTATTATCCAATGATTCCTTATGAGATTGGAGTGCTTTAGAGAGTGAGTTATATGTCACTGTTGTGAAAAATCGGAAACCCGGAATCCTATTGCAGCAACTGGAAATAAGTCTCCTAATTGTTAAATTAATTTTAACAATTTATTCACTGTGTACTACAGCAAATACTAAATCAATCACATTGCAACCTACACAAATAAACTGTGGAAGAAATAAACACTTGAAAAGACACTAACACAGATAAAATGACAATTATTTTTGGACCAATGTCCCTAGAAAAACCCAACTCGGGAAAATTGGTGCAGCAGCTGAGGGTTTTATTATTATGCAGTAGTGAAATAAATTGAGTTCAACTGCATGCCGAAACTGGAAATCCTACAAAGAAATATTGGCAAGAAAATCTAGTGAGGAGAAATTCCTCACTCCACAAGCAAATCTCAGCACTGACCTCAACTCAAATTGAGTTGCAACCTACACAAATAAACTACGGAAGAAATAAACACTGGAAGAGATACCAACACAGAGATAAAAATTAAAATGACACAATTATTTTTGAACCAATGTCCCTAGAAAATCCCAACTCGGGAAAACCAGTGCAACAGCTGAGGGTTTTATTATTATGCAACAGTGAAATAAACTGAGTACAACTGCATGCCGAAACTAGCAATCCTACAAAGAAATATTGGCAAGAAAATCTATTGAGGAGAAATCCCTCACTCCACAGGCAAATCTCGGCACTGACCTCAGCTCAAATTGAGCCGTCCAAGCTGCCTCTGGGCAGTCACTGCGTCACCCTAGCACAGTTTTTGCTTCTCTCAGCTTGGAACAGCTTCTCCTCAAGCCGTCTGACCAGTTGTTGTCAGGAAAAATGTCTCTACTGGCCTCTGGAACCTTTGCCCAGCTTCTGGCACTGAAATTCAGCTTCTCCCCAGCAATTTGACTTTGCCTCTAGAGGCTACTACGCTGCTCTGTGTCAGCCTCACTCTGGCTTCTCTGCCTCTCTGCAAATGCACTCATGGGATCAAGGAATCTTCCTTCGGCTTCACTGTCCCTGGCCCTCTCTCACTGCTTCGATCTCACTTGCTCTCTCTCCGGCAATTATCTACTGCTACTTAGGAAATTGATCTTCTTATAATCCTCTGTTGAGACTTCAACAACCGAGAATAGATCTTAATCGATGGCTAGGATTAATTTGAAGTCGATTTGTGTGAGTTTCTAGAACATTCACACCATAACTTAATTAATTTTGATTAATTAGTCATATTCCCTAAGTTTAGACTAAGGAAATATTTAAAAACTTACTAATAATCTAATTAAGTCATTTTTAGGCTGAATTTCCAGAAATGATTTATGGGTTTTGGAGATCTCGTGTATTCTAGACTCTCCACAATTTTTTGTGGCTAGAACACATCCGATGCTACAAAAACTAACACTCCCTCTTAGTGAAGAATGTGTTCTAATGTTGTTGCCCCCTATAGGAACACCCTGTCTCTGCATCATCTCCTGTCACGTTGTTGATGTCTAGTTGTTGTTGCCCACCAACTACTATGCAACTCTGATATGTGATACATTTGTGTTGTTGTTGACTCTGTTGAACTGCTGCCAACACTGCATTTGCACTACAACTCCTTGTCCATCTATTGTTGCTGCAACTGCAACATTTGCAACTGAAAAGCACCCTAAATATTGAATCAACTATGATCAGTATAACGCATTTGTCACCCAAGTCTCTGGTTGTTGCTAGTATCTGCGTTGCCACTGAAGAATCTGCGTTGCTACTGACTCCGCACTGCTGCCAACTCTACACTACGCTCCCCAGCATCTAACCACTACTAGACCCTGCATTTGTCAATCTGGCATCTGACTGCATCTACTGCGACTAATCTATCCTACTACAAAATATTGTGCGCCCCATAGCAAGGTATTGATTCAAGAGGTGGACCGCCTCAAGAATCCTACCCATCTGTTGCACTTTGAGGCTGCAACACCAAGTCACCCCATTTAACTCTTGGGGTTATGTCAACAAGCATGGCAAGTTCTTCCTCCAACCTGAAGGAACGCCTGTCGATCTCTGTTGATGTTGCCTGCGGGTCCTGCTTCTCCTCCTTGTCCTTCTTCCTGAGAGGACACTGGCTCCTGTAGTGGCCAAGCTCACCACATCTGAAGCACTTGACCTTTGACAAGTCCTTCTTCTTCTTTCTCTGCTCCCCCTGTCCCTAACTAGGACCCTTTGACGCGAGGGCCATATTCTCCTCCTCCTTCACCTTCTTTTGTCTGTTGATGCTACCACTAATGGAGCTCTTTAGAAAAGCTAGTCTCAACTCCTCCTGTTGCAAATCAGCCCACATTTTGTCCCAACTTGGCAAGGTTTCTCAGCCCAAGATACTATGGACAAATACCTACCACTCCTCTGAGACACTGTTGAGCGTCAATCGTACTAGCATTGTGGGTTGAGGCGTTGCCCTAACTGCTGACAACTAATCCTGGATCTCCTAAATCCTTGTGAGGAAGGGGTCTATGCTTTCCCCTTTTTGCATCCCCGTCTTGGGAATCATGATTGTCGCTAGACCAAAACCCACAAGCGTTAGTCAACGATCGCATCGCCAGAGATAAGGATCCACAAGACGAGGTTAGTTGATGAAAAGGAAAATAGGGGTATAGCCAATTTCCCCTTTCTTTATAAATAATCGATCCTGAGGCCTGTGGGTTATGGCCCACAGTACATATCGAAAAACGTTCTTATAGCGCTTAAGCCTCAGAACCCAGGACAATACAACATATCGGTTTTTCTTTTAAAAAAAAACCGGGTCCTCAACTCTTTATCAGATTACACGAGAAAACCCGCTTAGCAGCATAAGCCGGATCTAAAAAAGATTTAACCCGCATTCATAAAACTCCGTCGGCTCCATCTATCACTTCAAAGCCTTATCGCTGCGCTCCTCCGATCGCCGATCGCCAATCAGCGCTTTATCGTTATCGGCGTATTGGCCCATCGCAATCGCAACATCGCCAAATCACTGTTAGTTGTCATTTGGCTTTGCCGAAATGCGATTAGCAATCAAATCTTGACCATCAATCCTGGTTCCAATCTGACGGTCCTTGTTTGATCGCACAATCGCAATCGCACTAATTCAAAGGTGGATTCCGATATCGCATAAAGGGTTTCGTCGATGCGATATGAGATCTCTGCTCCACAGCAATTGGATCTAGACCGTTGATCTCTGAGATCCAACGGTCGCTGTGCATTCTCGCTCACTTCCTCCTTAACTTATTCTCGCTTGCCTTTTGATGGATTTCTGTGTTAAACACAATTCTGCCACACTCCGAAAAACACTCATATATATGACATTTTGGATCGCCATCGATCCATACAGGTCGATCGAACCTGCAACACTAGATTCAACTCTATATATGGAATACACACATGCAGACTATTCATATAGTAATACACAGGATATCAATTCAACACTTAACACACACTTTTCTATATTATACAGAATAGTTACAATCTAATGCATTTCAGCCTTAGGCACAAGTTCTCCCTTCGGTTACATTTTGGTCACTCTCTATCTATTCATTGAACTTGCAGGCTCATATATATATAAGGAAACATTGGATCGGATCACTGGAAGGATCCGATCAATCCTCTCCATGAAACACTCAACAACTCCCTAATCTCTCTACATGCATACATATGTGGCAGATTACATTTAATGAGTCTCCTCGAGACTTTTATCCATTCCATCATTTACTCTGTTTTGAACAGAATTGTCCCCTGTTTTGCTCGATGGTCCACATCTCCTCCTTCTCCGCTTTGGATTCCTCCATTAATTAAGGGGGGGTCACATGCTCCTGCATCAGACTCCCGAGGCACAAAAATTTATGACCTCCTGGTCATATGCTTCTCCTTATCTTTAGCAATTCTACCCACTTGTTAGTGGAACTGCCTTCATGATCTTCTGTGAGTTGCAACCAACCTCTGCAGTAACAGTCTTCCTCTAGTACACGATACCTCACCAAGCCCTTCTACTCGGTTTTTTGGCATCCTTCTGGTTCTCTTCTTTGGAATCAATTGAGCACACCTTGCTCTAGGTTGCTGCAAATCTTCTCACCTTCCGCTACCGCTCTCTGCACAACAGTAAGACCACAAACTCTCCAACTTTAAACAACTGTGCCTCCTTTCCCTTCTTCCTTCTCACAGGAAAACTTTCCCTGCTCTGACACCACTTGATGAAAAGGAAAACAGGGGTATAGCCAATTTCCCCTTTCTTTATAAATAATTGATCCTGAGGCCTGTGGGTTATGGCCCACAGTACATATCAGAAGTGTTCTTATAGCGCTTAAGCCTCAGAACCCGGGACCATACAACATATCGGTTTTTCTTTAAAAAAAATTGGGTCCTCAACACTTATCGGATTACACAGGATTACACAGGAAAACCCGCTTAGCAGCATAAGCCAGATCTGAAAAAGATTTAACCCGCATTCATAAAACTCCGTCGACTCCGGCTCTCACTTCAAAGCCTTATCGCTACGCTCCTCTGATCTTCGATCGTCGATCGGCGCTTTATCGCTATCGACGTATTGGCCCATCGCAATCGCAACATCGTCGAATCACCGTCCACTGTCATTTGGCTTTGCCGAAATGCGATCAACGATCAAATCTTGACCGTCGATCCTGGTTCCAATCCGACGGTCCTCGTTTGATCGCACAATCGCAATCACACCAATTCAAAGTCCGGTTCCAATATCGCATAAAGGGTTTCGCCGATGCGATATGAGATCTCCACTCCATAGCGATTGGATCTAAACCATTGATCTTTGAGATCCAACGATCATTGTGCATCCTCGCTCACTTCCTCCTTAACTTAATCTCGCTTGCCTTTTGATGGATTTCTGTGTTAAACACAGTTCTGCCACACTCTGAAAAACACTCATATATATGACATTTTAGATTGCCATCGATCCATACAGGTCGATCGAACCTGCAACACTAGATTCAACTCTATATATGGAATACACACACACAGACTATTCATATAGTAATACACAGACGCATCAATTCAACACTTAACATACACTTTTCTATATTATACAGAATAGTTACAATCTAAGGCATTTCAGCCTTAGGCACAAGTTCTCCCTTTGGTTACATTTTGGTCACTCTCTATCTATTCATTGAACACGCAGGCTCATATATATATAAGGAAACATTGGATCAGATCACTGGAAGGATCCGATCAATACTCTCCATGAAACACTCAACAACTCCCTAATCTCTCTACATGCATACATATGTGGCAGATTACATTTAATAAGTCTCCTCGAGACTTTTATCCATTCCATCATTTACTCTATTTTGAACAGAATTGTCCCCTGTTTTGCTCGATGGTCCACATTTCCTCCTTCTCCACTTTGGATTCCTCCTTTAATTAAGGGGGGGTCAGATGCTCCTGCATCATTAGTCCATGTCGTGAAACACACAGGGAGAGTTGGTTTATCCAATGTCCAACAATCTCCCGCCCAACGCGAGTCAGTTGTGTATCAAACTTGTGACCTATGCTCTGATACCACTTGTTGGGAATCACGATTGTCATTAGAACAAAACCCGCATGTGTTAGTAAACGATTGCATCACCAGAGGTAAGGATCCACAAGAGGCGTTTAGTCCATGTCGCGAAACACACGGGGAGTGTTGGTTTATCCAAAGTCGAGCACCTGGTGCATCTCATCTTCTCCTCAAAATACATCTTCCGCTGCTCGAAAGTGCCCTTGTATAGCGTGGAATGTGTATCCCACATCTCCTTGGCCATTCACTTGGTTGCTATGTGTGATACAACATGATCCCAGACACCATCTAGGATCAATCTCTTTACCCTCGCCATCTCCTTTCAGTATTCCTTCAACTGATCTGCATTAGTGGGGGTAGCTACCACTGCATCAATATATGGCTTCAGGCCATTTTCATCCAGAAGGAAGGACATCCTTACCTTCCAGATGACATAGTTGGAACCACCATCCAACTTGTCTTGATCTTGTAGTCCGACAGTGGCCATCTCAGATGATGTCGAAAATCTCTTCTCTTTCTACCTATGTTGCAGGAAATGTAGAGCAAGGGGGCGTTTCCGTACGGAAACGGGTACGAAACGCTGAAACGCGTTTGGTACATACTTGAAACGTGTTTCGGGCCGTACTGCCACGTTTCACGAAACTGAAACGTGGCCAGTACGGCCTGAAACGCGTTTCAGGGCCGTACAACTCATGTTTCAGTTTTTTACTTGTGTTTTTTTAATTTATTTTTTTAGTTTGTTTTCTAATTTATTTTTAGGTTATCTTAGTGACTTCTAGTAGCTTCTAGATGTCTGTCTAAAGTTATAAAAGTGAAATTTTGCCCTAGTGTTGATATGCAGTTCATGGTAATGTAAGTAAAAGTGATATTCTCCTTTATTTTTCATTTTCATCCTTTTACTTAAATTTTTAACATTACCATGAAATGACGTAGGATGTTTGAGAGTGGTTTCGCCCTCATTGGATTTCATATGGAGAAAGTAGAATTTTAGATCTCACTCAAAATCCAGCAGACTTATCTGTTTTTCAGGATTTCAGGATTGGGGGGGATTGCAATGTTTCCATTGGATTTTATCATGTACTATGGTATGGAACTTGTATTTAATCAAGAGAACCAAGCCCTCCAACTCCCAATAATGAAGAGCATGTAAGGTACTAGGGTATGAAACTTGTATTTAATCAAGAGCACTAAGGTCGTTCAACTATGTAGGAGGAGACTCCCAATCAAGCATGAGACAAGAAATTAGAAATTTCTCGTGGCTGATTTTGGATATTTCTATTTTCATTATGTGAATCATTCATGAGTAAATGTGATGTAATTAGAAGGCTTATAGTTTATGCATGACAATTGACAATTTTATCATAATGTAATAAATTAGAATGATCATATATGCTTTATGATTGCACATATTCTTAAATGTCCTAATCTATCTATCATCTATATATATATATATATATATATATATATATATATATATATTATATATATATTCGCGTTTCCTCGTTTCCAAAATTTGGGGAGGTCGCGTTTCGTATCGCTTCTCGTTTCGGAAACTCGTACCCATTTCCCCATTTCATGCAACCTAGCTTTCTACTCAATTGTTGCTACTCGGCCATCGCTCAGTTGTTGTTACTCGTTCGCTGCTGCTACTTGGTCACTACTACTGCTCGGTCGCTGCTGTTACTCGGTCGCTACTACTACTTGGTCGTTGCTGCTCTGCAAGGGAATTCAAACATCTTGAGACTAGAAGTTGCTTGAGGAAAATTTTCCCTCTCAGTGTGCGCTCTTCTTCCTCCCGATGCTAGTTCTGCTCTAGCAACTACTACAAAACTATTACATCTAGCTAGAAATCTGCTCTGCGAAAAATACTAGTTGCTCCCTCTGCCTCTGCAAACCCTAGATTTAGAGAGATCGAATTTTTCTGTCCCTCTCAAAAAAATTGATTTCTCCTCAAGAATTCAACCTCTTGGCCAAAGTGACTGCATTGCCTCTGGGGTTTCGAACTGTTGCTCCTCGATGAACAGTGAAACTCCCTCTTCCTTCGCCACTGAGCACTCTGGCATATCATTTGTGCTCTGATACCATATGAAAATTCGGAAACCGAAATCCTATTGCAACAACTAGAAATAATTCAGGGATGTCAGAAGTTGGGTGGATCAGTTACTTACTTCTCAGTAACTGAGTTGCAGTGCAGTAGCATGATGCAACATGATGAGAGGGAGATGCAGTGTTGGGAGGATGTACCAACAGTAGCACGGATGCAGAGGGAATTGTCGTACAAATGCAGCAGTGGCAGTGGCAGGGCCATGCGCAGCAGTACAAGATGCAGCAGTGCAGAAGATGTTGGGAGGGGAGGCCTAGCATCAGCATAGGGACCGATGTTGGGCAATCAGGGTGATGCTCAATATGGAGTATTACTAGAGCAAAGTCCTCGCTAAGAGGGAGTCTTGATTTGGGGTAGCATCAGATGTGCTCTAGCCATGAAAATTGGTGGACAAGCTAAAGCACATGAGATCTCCAAAACCCATAAATGGTTTGGGCAGATTCTAACCGGTTTGGGAGATATTAAAATAATTAATATTTTTAATAGAGTGAGTCTAAACTTAGGAAAAATAAAATATTAATGGGTATTAATATAAAATTGGGTTAGAAGGTTTCAAAAGTCATGGATCAAGACAAATCTAATCTTAGCCATTGATTAGAGATTTAATCTCGGTCGTTGATGGACCAACGAGAAAAGTATAAGAGGAGGCTTGAGGGTCAGTTGGAGAACACACCAGAGTGATCAGTCATTTTATTCTCTAGAGTGGGGTTTGCTAAGAGAGATAGAATCAGTGATTAGCAACGAAGGGCAGTGAATACAAAGCAGAGAGGCAGAGTTGGTACCAGAGAGAGTGCAGAGCCCGGAGAGGTTGACGCAGAGACAGTTGGATGCTACGCAGAGGCAGCGTGGAGCTACGCAGAGCCAGGAGAGACCAGCGTGTGAGACGTAGAGGGTCTAGGCGCTGACGCAGAAGCTCCCAAAGCTGACGCAGAGGCTAGCAGAGCTGACACAGGGCCAAGAGGCAACGCTGGAAGGATTTCGTGGGACAGACTGGGCACTGGCGAGCCAAGTAGGGTGACGCAGTCCCTATCAGAGTGACGCAGAGCAATGGGAGCTGCAATTGTTGTTGTGGGATTGTTCATCCGATGATTAATCAATTGGAATCTGTCTCCAAGGAGAGGTAGGACTGTCAAGGGCATTCTCTGTTGGGTGAGCCATTTCTGGCACCCTAGTTGTATTTTGAAATTGCATAATAATAAAACCCTCTGAATAGTTGCACTGTACTTGTGTTTATTTTCAGTATTTACATGGTAAATAACTTGTTAAGTAATTAAACAAGTAGGAAGAAATAAACTAGATAGTACAAGAAGAATTCCTAACGGGTTAAACTTAGAAACTCTAACACATTGCTAGCAGTAGCACAGATACAACACTTGAGAGGGAGCTGTAGTACGGATGCACTGTTAACAGTGGCAGTGTCAGCAGCATTATAGTTGCAGCAGTAGCACAGTAGTTGGTGGACAACATGTTAGACATCAGCATCGCAAAGAACAACACTTCAAAGTCAAAGCAGTATGCAACAACATATATGGCTAGAGCACATTCCTTGCTAAGGGGGAGTGTTGATATGGGGTAGCACCGGATGTGCTCTAAGCCTCAAAATTTGTAGGGAGGCTTAGACACATGCATTCTCCAATACCCAGAAATCGTTTTGAGAAATTCCACAGAAAACAGTTTTATTAAAATAATTAATTGTTTTTAATGGGACCCTAAGTCTAAACTTAGGAAGTTAAAATAATTAAAGGGTATTAATATAAACTGTGGGTGAAACTTCTAGAAGGCAGAGATTAAGACAATATGATCCTAGCCATTGATTAGAATATAATCTGGGTCGTTGATTGATCAACGAGAGGATTATAACAGGAAGCTTGATGGGCACTTGGAGAACACACCAATAGATCAAGAGATTGAAATTCTGAAGTGAGAAGTTCTCAGGAGCAAATTATGATAGAGTAGATTTCTTGCAGTTGAGGGGCAGAGATAGCATCCAGAGAAAGAGAGATTTTCTCAGCCGGAGAATCATGAGCAGAGTGGCGCAGAGAGTGATCCACCAACTCTCACGCAGAGGCTAACATAAGGCCACGCAAAGGCAATGTAGAGGCAGCGCAGAGGGTGAGAGAAAGTCTGAAATTTTGCAGCAAAGTCAGTGTCAGAAGCCAAGAGTCGGAGTGTGAGACCGGTGGGCTAAGAGTAGTGACTCCGGGTAGCAAATCGTTCAACTGGCTGGGTGACGCAATGCCTAGAGTGGTTGACATAGGTATTGTGTGAGGACTGCGCAGAGGCAACACGAAACCTGCCAGAGGCACCACATCCAGTGACCGGATCAGCCAGAATTTTTCTCAATGATTGTGTGTGGCAATCTCACAAATCTTTTTGCTAGTATTTCTCTCTGTAACTGAATAACCCTTGAGGTATTCAGAGATGTATTCAGAATTTGCTAATGCTTAATAATAATAAACCCTCAAATTTGTTGCATTGATTTTCCCGCATTGGGTTTTTCCAGAGACATTTGTCCAAAAATAACGATGTTATTGTGTTGTACTTTATTTCTTGCTCAGTCCCTTGTTTCCGCATATAATTGAATTAAGTGAAGGTTGTAGTCGTATTGACTTAGATATTTACCGTAGCACACAATAAATAACTTGTATGAATTAACAAGTAGGAGAAGTAACATCAATTTGTTGCAGTAGGAATTCCGGTTGAGGAATTTTCACATAAAGGGTGCCAGTACTAGTTACAAATGATAATGAACCCAATGAATAGAGGTGGATAGAAGGGACTGATGGAAAGTAATAAGTATGGATTACCTTGGGCATGCTATATCAATCAATTCCTTCTATTTGTGCCCAACCTAGAAATTGGAAAGGAAAGGTCACATAGGACTAGGGGTAAGGGGATAACCCACATGAAGTGTGTAAACAAGAATATAAGCACAATCAAACAATCATTCAGCTCATCCTGTGATTCATATTAGAACACCCTTAACATTAAATGAAAGCGCATGATTACGGAAATGGTTATTGTACCTTATAATAGGTGACCCACCTTCCTTCAAGAAGAATGCTAGATGGAAGAACATTGACTAGAGCATGTGTGAAGAGTTCTGAGGCATAGCTATCTGTGGATCATAATGGGGTTGCTAGTTGGAAAGCTGATCAAATAGGAGAAAATTTTTCTCCTATGGGTTACCCGCGTGGGTGGGTAACATCTACTTCCAACTCGGGGACATATGGTCACTGGAG
Organism: Pinus taeda; assembly: GCA_000404065.3. Classification (NCBI taxonomy): domain Eukaryota; kingdom Viridiplantae; phylum Streptophyta; class Pinopsida; order Pinales; family Pinaceae; genus Pinus; species Pinus taeda. The sequence goes on along the minus strand of APFE030180450.1, from coordinate 46,296 downwards.
ACATTAATTTGCATTGGGAAATATGAACTGACTTGAGAAACATAAAAAGTTGACCTTGTGAGACTGCCATGTATGAGAATTATTTGAAGGATATCGCAAATTTCACCAAGACCAAGGCTACATACAAACTCAATAGACACATAACCATACAGTAAGACAGGTGCACCCTGACGTAGGCTGGACTAGCGCATACACAGGAGATCACCCTTACAAATAGAGCCTCCTCTAAAACCATGATTCCTCGAGTAAGCCCATCTAAGGCCCTCCAATCCTATCCGAGACAAAAGGAGCCAGATATAAACCCAAAGGGACCAGACATAGTCAAAACAAACACAAGGTCCAGGACACCTGATACAAGGCCTCGCATGGTTGTTACAAGGCTTTTGACTTGTGACCTTGGGCTTACAATGGTTGAAATATGCCGCCAAAATATGTGTGCCCCTGCTGACATGAGGGGTAACAAGTCCATAACTTTTTAGTGAGCAGCGGAGCTTAATCCCAATTAGTTCATGTGAATTCATCACTGAACCAGGCGTGAGAAGATACTTCCAAAGAGCTTTGGCACCCCCTAGAAGTCTTGTATTTCGAGTTAATATTCCCCAAATTTTCTACTTGCAACTTTGGAAATAAAGGTAGCATCTCATTTCCCTCTATGTGTCACTGGTTAATATCTTCCTCACTTTGCTTCAATCCATGAATTGGTTATCAGGAATCACTCACTCTTCAACTTTTTACAATTTTCTAAACCCATAACCCCCAGAGATCCTGTAGTTCAAGCTAAAATTCCCTAAAACTTGTACTTGGAACTTTGGAAATAAAGGTAACATCTATTTTACTGCTATATCTCACTGGTTAATATGTTTTTTTACTTAGCTTCAATCCATAAATTTGTTACCAGGAATCATTTGTTCTTAATCAATTCAAGACAAGAAAAAATCAGAATTTATAATTACCATCCTTACAGCGTGCAGTTTGCACATTTCTACATGAAGATTTTTTGTGCCTTAACAACATATTTACACATTTCCCAAGGCAGAATTCTATCCCCAGCTGTAAATCTGAGATTTTGTTTGCTGTTTTAAGTAATTTTTACAAGTCTGATATTTCAATTTACAGCAAGCCATTCAATACAGTCTGGTAGTATTATTGGGTCCCTATACGTCAGTTCACTTCTAGATTGCATAGGGGTTCCTCCTTATGGTTACGAGCACTAGACCGAAGTGCAAAGAGATTGCATGAGGTGATAGTGTGCATTCTCTAGTTACCTTAGAAACCTTCCAGTGTCAAGTGGTAACATTTTGGCACTGTTGCTGGGAGCAAGTCAGGCTTCCTGGTATTTGTAGCATCAAGTAACTACAACAATGGTGAGTGTTTATCAATGTAGATTTTTGATATTCACCTGGCAACTCCATTGTTGATGGATCGAGACAATGTATATATATGAGATGTGGAAACACTGGTATCAAATTCATGAAACCCTGTGTCTTATTTTTCAAAAATTCTTCAAAGAGGCATATGAAACCCCGGACGAATATGTTTATCAGACTGAAAAATACCAGGAACCATATGAGAACTTTTTGATGGATGAAAAGTTGGATGACCATGAAGAAAGACTGGATTCGACACATGAGTTGTTGACCCTTCATAATATGGATTTCAGATTTCAAGAAGAGGGCCAACAAAGTAGCCATGAAGACTTGAATCAACTAGAGTGTTTATCGCACTTCATTAATGTTGCCAACTCGAATAGAGCCACATAAAGAATTTCCTGAAGCTTTGGAAATTAATGGGAATATGCCTTTGAATATTTCAATCATGATGACGATGTGGCAGATTACGACAGGACATATGCACCTCATATTTCTGATGATTGGTAACTTGAAGGCCCTAATTATGATGCTCTGACAATCAGAAATATAAAATGAATTTATAACTTGTTTTCTCCAGCAGTACCAACAGTTTTGAGCAGCAAGAAGAGAGCTTTGAATTGTGTGAGGAAAAATACTTGTTTGCTACCGCTAATTTTTCCAGACAAGACTTTCCCTTCGTTAAACTGTGCAATTGTCAGGCAAACTTAAGGACCTTGCTTACTAGATCTCCATTTTTAGTTTGCTTCAAGTTTCAGCTTTGATGGTCAAATTGTACAATCTTCAAAAGATTTTTAAGCACTGGCATAACTCATGACTCATGAGGCCCCCCTAATATTCTATTGCTCAATGTATGCATATCATACAAGCACAATAAAGTGATAATTATACCTATCATCCCCAGCAACTCACCCCTTAGCTTGTATTAAATCCCCTGGTCAACAAACACTTTCCAGATCCACCTACGCATGTAATTTGTCAATACAAAATAACCAATAATAAAAATTCACACACCTACACTGATACATTGCTCTCATACAAAGACATCAGATCCACCACGACAGTTTAGAATAGCTGGAATATCCATCAAAGTCTAATTGCTCCTCAAATGCTGAACATCAAGAACATTCACGCAGATTTCCAAGCCTTCATACGTTTTCCCATAAAGAAATTATTATTTACTTCTAAAATCTGTGAACTTAGTAGGTTTACTATTAATTGCATACCTCAAAGAATGCTTTACTTTCTTCAATCTCTTCTATTACTTCATTTGTAGTTTGATTAATGACAGTGTACTTCTCTGGATCTATTGCCCGAATGCTGACCATATAGGAAGGGTGTTTCTGATAAACCAAAGAAATCAGATCTTGAAAATTGTAATTGAAAAATTAACACAAACCTCTGAAGCATGTATATCTTTTTATAAAAGAAGTACAGAGTGCTAAAACAGCCACCAAAGAATCAACTAAGTAAACACCATACCTCTTTCCCAATGTAATGCCAAGATTCATCTTGAGGACCACCATTAGGATGCCTAACTAGATATCCTTTCTTCATGAGATCTAAGGTGGCATCATGTAATGAAGAACCAAAATATTCAACATCATGTTGCAAGTGTACAGGGTATTCTAGAGCAGCACAAGCCAAATGTTGTTTTACCACCTGTACTGAATTACAGTCCAATAATCAAACAAAACTTCCCAATTCATTAAATAGCTAAAGGCAGAGTTCAAATGGTAGCTGTGGTGATTATTTTGTTCTCATTTTCAATTTACCATGGCATCACCATATCTAGGACATGAAGTGCAGACTTGTAAATGATTGAAAAATTAATCCAAGTACAGACCTGTGGGTTATGAGCATCAACTTGAGAATGTTCAATTGGTCTTGAGAAAAGCTTAGGAGGGTGTTTCATGAAGTGTTGATCAAGTGGTCCTTCAAATGCTACATAAACAGAAAGTGAGGCCTTTTCCCTCCTCCCTGCTCTTCCAGCTTGCTGCCACAAACTGCAATCCGGAATACAAGTCCCATTATAAAATAACATAATTCCAAATTTCAGACTTGTTAATAAGAAAGCTACCATTCTTTATAGTATATTCTATTAAACATAGCTACATAAAAGCATAAGCATTTCACTGACCTTGCAACACTACCTGGAAAGCCAAGGTGCAAAGTTGCATCAAGGTTCCCCACATCAATTCCAAGCTCTAAAGCATTGGTTGCAGCAACACCAAGAAGATTTCCCCCAAAGAGACCACTCTCAATCTTTCTCCTCTCCTGTTCCATCATGCACATTGGTAATGACATTCAAAACGAAGGGATGTAAAACTCTAGAGAGAAAAATAGATAGATAGATATGCTTTTACCAAACGACCTGAAAGGTCAACTAGCCTACTGGTCAAGCACGGTTACATATAATGTTACAATTTCATAAAATTCAAGCCAAAAGATTACAGAAAAAGAAAACAGCAAAGTGAAGATGTAATTCAAGCCATGGTACAAAGAAGTTTTGGATTATTTATCTACACTTGACCTCCATCATCCCATGATAAGAACAATGGGATTCAAACTAGGTGATGTTTAGAATTAGGATCTAGCACCATATATTTATCAAGTTATTGATGAAATACTCAAACAATCAAGTGGTGATCATATATGTCTAATCCCAAGTTCGATAACTATGGAGAAGGAGGTCCATGGGAAGTTTTGATGTAGGCATTTATTTTAAAGTGAAAGCTTTTGCTTCCATATCACTTACTGTGGTTGCTATTAAGAATAAAGGGAAGGGATAATGCCATTTTTCTATTTATCTAGTTCAATGGTCATATTTCCATATGCACAAGCAACTGACAAGATGGAGATGTAAAGCACAGTACAAAATAATGCCTCCATTCACGATTATCAATGTTATCCAAGCCATCCCAATGACCAAACCAACCAACACCAGAAACCTCAACACGACCAGAACTGGTAAAAAACTGGTTGAGCATAAACTACATAAAATATTCAAATTTTGATTACACACACACACATTGATGCAAATCCAAACCATTAAACCCAGATATTGAAAATTTTGCTTAAAGTTGGTTTATTGGGATTGCTTGAATAGATTCTTGTGGAAATTTTGTAAGTTTATTGCATATTTTCTATATCTTGCATGTTATATTGTTTGAGGTAGGGCTTCTACATGCACCATGGTTAAAATTGCTAAATTTATCTAGAAAACCTGCTCCTCTATGGAGTGCAAAATTGTTGTCCTTGAATCCATTAAAAGAAATCTGAGTTGTCCATCTTTTAAATTTAAAATCTCCCTAAAAAGGAAGCCGCTAGGGTTTGTAAGTAGATGCCCTTGCCATCTCACCCCCTTCAACAAGGTCATCCCCATTGGATTTCCCCTGCGTGACTCCATTGCCTATTTAGATCAAGGAATTAGTCTAGGTGGTGGTGATCAAACCCTCAATTTCACTAAATTTTCTCTAACCTCTTAAATTCAAGATATATAGGGTTCGGGTTAGGGATTCTATGAAATATTGTTAAAAAGGTAATTTTATTTCATGTGTCACTGCTCTTTAAGTGGGAATTGCATTTATTGCATGTTAACAATATTTCTAGAGTTGGCATGATCATTTATTTATTTATTATGCATGTTTCAGCCATAAAACTCCATTGCAAACCCTAAACCCAGCATATCTAATTCATAGTCTCTATACCTTTATTGATTTACTATTATAAAGCTATTTCATCTAGCTGTTATATCACATTGCATGCCCTATTATTGCAAATTTATAAAACCCTAACTTCTAATAGCCCTACAATCTACTTAAATGGTCTAAGCATAGAGTGCTTGAACTCTGGTGAAGATTATCTTAGCTGTAATGTCCCTTTCTAGAAGCAAAAGGAGATTGAGTCTTATCCTATCTAGATCCCATGGGCTAATGACAAGAAGAATAAGGTGTCATCATAAAACAGAATAATAAGTAATAAAAGGGGCAAAAAGTCACTCATGGTATTCCCATGGCATTCAAAGGATGGAATTATCATAAAAAGGGAGAAGAAGATTGTAGGATCATCAGAGAAGAAGTCACTCATGGTATTCCCATGGCATTCAAAGGATGGAATTATCTAAAAAGGGAGAAGAAGATTGTAGGATCATCAGAGAAGAATTATTGAGAAACTGTTAAGGAGCTCCAAGGATGCCGATTAAAAAAGGGGAAACTCTAATATTTACCAGCTTCAGTATTGAAAGACATACCCTAGCTGTAGTTTGTTGGTTTCAGAGTTGAAAGACGCTCCCTAGACAAATCTTGTATCGCAGGTTAGTTTTGTGGTTATGAAAGTTGATTCAAAAGGATGGATCACTAATATCTGGTGCAAGCTTAGTTTATTATTTGAGCTTAATTTTATCAGTGTCGCATTTTTGGTTTGAAATGGATCACACTGGTTGAGTTGCTGGGGCCAAATCCAACATAATTGTGTGGGTTGAATTATCTTCATGTCTAGGATGAATTTATCAAATCTAGTGGAGTCAAATTCACCACTGTCTAAGGTCGAAATTGCTTGGAGAGCTTGCAATAATTTTAGAGGGTTATCTTGCACTATTGAAAACCTAGCGTGGAGGAAAACTTAATCTCAAGTCGTATTACCACAAGATCTAGCAAGTCTTGGAGAGGGAAACAAAAAAACTAGACTAAGTGCTAATAATGGGGCAATGGCCCACTGTCACCACACCCAAGTCTTGCTAGATCATGTGGTAAAATTTATGGCGTTGTTGCCAAGGACACAAAGTGTGTGTCTTTTCCCCATACGACAATACAAATCCTTTGTCAACCCCATTGGAAGAACGAAGCCCTTGTTCTTCATTGAACTTCAATGTTAATGCTTGTGAGGTGAAGCAAGCATCTACCAAGGCATTTTGATTTCACCCTCAACTCCTCATTGATTTTTATGCATACTTCAAGGAAATGGCTCCCGGGAATCTGCATGATGTTGACATTTCTGAACTCTTGCATATAGAAGAAGGCAAATGGCACATTGGTCATCGTTTTGGCAATGATCCAATATATGACATTGATGATGATGAAATTTGTCCTTCATCTCCCTCATCATATCTCTCCCACCATGTTCCTAAGGGCAATGATGAGAACAATATGCTTGAGGTTGCTCTTCATCAAAATTTCATGAGTTTGATCGTTGAATTCTCCATTCTTTGGTTACAAGAAAAGATCCAATGGTGCAAGTTGGATTCTTTTTCCTCATCCATGATTCTTGTTAATTTTCCACTGTTCTATGCTTAAAACAATCACTTAGCCCAATTCTTTCTTTAGTTAGCAATCACTTTTAAATAAAATTAATCTTCTAATGATAAATAGCAATTGTAGATAGAACAATAAATCCAATATGAAATAGAAGACAACCAAGAGCAGTGACAAGAGATACAAGATTTGATCAAAGACCAGGGAAAACCCCCAAAAGGGGGAAAGCCCTTTCAAATTCTTCTTCTATTAGATTGTCATCAAATGTTCAGCAGAGAGATTATGTTAATTTTAGATAACAATGGTATGTTCTATGCTTGCAACAATTACTTCAATGCCCTTTCATTAGCCCAATGTTAATTCCACTTTAATTTCTAATAGCAATCACATAAACCATTCATTCACATTGATAGTAACTGTAGATAAAACATAAACAATAAATGCAGGAGACAAATCAAGACAAGATAACACCAATATATGGCTAAAGCCAGGGAAAAACCTCATGATGGCGAAAACCCTTAATCAATCCTTCTTATTATTCAAATATCAAATGTTCAAAAGAGACAGAATTTCCAATAGAGTACAATGATGAGAGTCAAAGTCAATGTGACTTGACTTTTGTAAATTACCCAAACCAATGTAAATCTGATCAACTTGATGAAGGACTGCAATTCTGAAAAGTCAACATCAGTCAACTTGCCCTAACCAGTGTAATCAAGATTCAAAAGTGGTTGAACAGGAGTCAAATGACCTCCAATCAGCTCGATCAAATCAGCAAGGAACTCTGCCTTTTCAGTAAGTCAAAGTCAGCCCAAAATAGAGATCAAAACTCAGTTCGGTCAAAGTTTGTGGTCTGACTGTGGTCAACACTGGTCAAACTGCCCAGAAAATCTCCGAATTTGTGCCAAAATATGCTGTCCCAAACAGAGTTGTCCCTACAAAAATTGCAATTATTGTCCCTAAAAGCCCTCAGTCAACCTGGGTCAAAGTATCCTCAAAACATAAAGTCAACGCAGGTCAAATCAACTCCAAGAAACTCACACGTGTGGATGAATAGTTGCCACAGATGTACGAACCAATCAGAGAGAGATGTGTGAATGAATGTGCCAAAAGAGGTTGAGGGTCTCCTTTATTTATATGTGTTGGGGGGGGATCAATTTGTCTAATTTGACCCCAAGCCAACCTTGACCAAATGCGCACATGTGAGTTGACATCAAATACATATTTCTCCTTATTCGAATTTAGTGCTTTCAAGCTCATTTTTGGTCCTCTCGAAAAGAGGAATATTGTCCAATAATCATATAAGGCCAATGGGTTGCCCAAAGTGGAATTTGGCCCTAGTTGCACATTTTAACACTCCCTCTGTTAATTTTAGCTAACAATGGTATGTCATTTCTTAAGAGCAATTTACTTCAATTTTTCCTATTAGCCCAATATCAATTTCCAGATTAGCAATCACATTAACATGATAGTAAATGCAAATAGAACATAAATAAAACGCATAAGACAAGCTAAGACAAGAGGACATTGTTGATTTTGGGTAGCATCAGACGTGCTCTAGCTCCAAAATTTTGTGGAGGGAATAGAACACATGAGATCTGCAAGGCCCAGAAATCGTTTGGAAAAATTCCACCCGGATGAGGAGTTATTAAAATAATTAATATTTTTAATGAGTTCCTAAGTCTAAACTTAGGAAAATAAAAATGTTAATGTGTATTAATAAAATATGGGTGAGAAAGTTCTAAGTGACGGGGATCAAGCTAGTTCTAACCTTAGTCGTTGATTAGGGACTTAATCTTGGTCGTTGAAGACTCAACAAGAAAAGCATAAGAGAAGGCTTGAGAGTCAGTTGGAGATACACCAAGTGATCAAAGAATTCGATTTTCTGAGGCGAAGTTTGCTGAGGAAAACGAGTTAGTGATCAAAGTTGCAGTGAGGGGCAATTCAGTAAGGGATTTCCATCCGAGGCTGAAGAATACAAAGCAAAGAGGTTGTGAAGTGTCGAGCGAGATAGCACAGGCCCTAGAAGGACTGACGCAGAGGCTGTAGGAGCTGACACAGAGGATGCAGAGGGCCGTAGAGGCTGATGCAGAAGCCGTAGAGGCTGACACAGAAGTCGTAGAGGGCCTCAAAGGCAGCGCTGGGGATATTCTGTGGCACAGATTGGGAGCAGATCAGCAGATTCTGAGCCGGGAGAGGGTGACGCAGTTCCAGAGCAGTGCTTGGAGCAGCTTTCGCTATCCAACATAAGGAACAGTCGGAGTCGCTATGGGGTTTGATCATCTGGTCACTGATTTGCCAGAATATCCGTCTCCGGATAGAGGACATTCTCTGTTGGGTGAGCCATTTCTGGCACCCTAGTTGTATTCATGAAATCTGCTTAATAATACAAACCCTCTATATGTTGCACTGGTCTTCCAAACTGGGTTTTTCCGAGGACGATTGTCCAAAAATAATGGTGTCCCTTGTGTTATTGTCTCTGTTTATTTCAGTGCATGATTTGTATATTTGTAAAGGCTGCAATAGTGTTTACTTCGATGTTTATGCAATTAAATAACTTGTTAATGTAAAGAACAAGTAGGAGATTGTAAACCAGTAATTGCAGTAGGGGTTTCTGATGTGTTAGATTCAGGATTTTTCAGACACAATATTTGGCGGATACCAAGGAAAACCCCAATGTGGGGAAACCCTTTGATTAAGTCTTCTTATTAATCTTAAGAAGTTCAGCGGAAAGAGAGAGTACAATATACAAAATTCACTTGCCCAAACATAGTCAAATCTGTCCAGTCAAACTACAATCAACAAGATGCCCTAATTAAAAAGTCAACGGTGGTCAACTTAGCAGAAATCTTCCTCCAAATCAGCTCAGTCAAACCCAGTCAACTCGGCCTTCAAGGATAGTCTGAATCAGCCCAAAACAGTCCCAAAAATATCAGTCAAACTCGGTCAACGCAAGGTCAAACATTTGGTCAACGCTGGTCAAATAGCTCATAATGCCTTGATTTCTATGCCCAGAAATGTGGCTTGCCCAAACAAAATTTCTCCATGGAAAATCGCAGTCAAACAAGGTCAACTATTGCCCCATCAACGCTAGTCAACCCTTCAGCAATTCAGTCAATGCATAAAACAGAAAATTTCAGACTTGTCCTTTGCACATGTGGAGGAGAGAGGCTGCCCAAAAATCCATACACCCAATCAGATGAGGAGAGAGATAAATATGTGAGTGATGAATGATGTCCAAATGTGGTATATGTAACTTCTATCTATATTCAACATTGAGGATGAAAAGACATGTCTTTTGGGCTTCTGAGCCTACATTAGTTTGTTGGCCGACCTTGACAATTTGTCCAGAAATGAAATAAATTCATAATTCCATTTATACATGTCAAAATGAGATGATCTTTAGATGAAGCCTACACCTCTCGAAAAGAGGAATCCAATAAAAATATCAGCGTCATCATATGAGTTGTCCAGGGTGGAGTTTGGCCCTCGTCAAATTTAACACTCCCTCTCAACTAGGAAGAACTCCATCTGCCAAATCATCTATCAATTTGTACCATCTCTAACATCTATACTATCCTTTGCTTTGCTCTGCTCTGCAGAACCATGAAGAAATAATGAAGAAGAAATGATCGAGAATGAGTTATACCATTCTCCACTGACCTGAAGTCAGTCTCCAATACTCGAGAGTGTATCATACCACTCTCCACTGACCCGAAGTTAGTCTCCATTGATCCCAGATCAATATAAAACATAGTATTCAAAACCGGTCTTGTTAACCGGTTACCGGTCTAACCGGCTAGTTAGCAAGCCCACCGGTCAAAACCGGCCAAAAAACCCGGTCAGGTCACCCATTTCCCCTTTTTTTGCAATAAACCAGTCCTAACCAGCCGGTTTAGGACGGAACCAGACGGTTTTTAGCAAACCGGTCGATTCTGTCCTAAACCGGCCGGTTAGAGGCACGCCCAACATCAATTAAATTTTTATTTTTAAGTGACTAATATAAAGCTTTATGTCTCAATTACCAAGGAAGTTGATGACTGAATTCTCTGTGAGAAAGTGGATTAATATGAGCTAATTCTAATGCGTTAGAAGTGATAACAGAATCTTCCTCTGATAATGAAACAACAAGAGCAATCAATTCCAACATACTTGATATTCTTTTGTACATGGAGTAATTGTTTGAGTGCACAGAAACAAGCAAACTACAGTCACTGGTCTTCAAGGGCTCTCAATATTTCCTCACAGACTTTGCTAAACACTTCCCTAGCAGAATTCTTACTTGAAATATATATAATCTGACACCCTTTGAAGAAACAAAATGCCACCTAATCATCAATATCAGAGCCACCTGTTGCTTTTAATCCACATAAACAATGCACAATATGATATATAGCACTACACTAAAATTAAAATACAATGTTTAATGGAGAGCTGAGATGATACATCCCACTAACAAATTTACACAAGATGCTACTCTGGTTCCAACAAAGAAAGGAAATATGTCTTCACAACTCTTTGTTCATGGTGCAACTTGAAAAGTTAGGTGGTGGTTGACACCTTGGAACGCAGAATTTTTGAAACAAAAAATCTCCCATACATCCAAGGAGCCTTGGCGCATGTTCAAGTGACAAGGAATTTCTGTTCTCCTTGCCCATTTTACCCTCCAATACATGACATAAACAAAGGGAATGCCCTTTTAAAACATCGAAATAAGAAAATAAATTGACCAAATGAACTTACCCTTTAAGTTGTTTCTGGACTTTATAGGCCATTTAGAGCCTCATTGCTTATGTATTTTGCTATTTTGTCGATGATATGTATTGCACTCGGTGCCATTCTGATATATTCACCTTTACATGGTATATAAATGGGCAAACTTTGCATATCTTGTCTCTATTGGCTTGGAATCATGGTTTTACATCTTAAAAATAGTTTTGTTTCATTAAAAATTAATTATTTAATGTATTTTTTTAAAACCGGTTCGTTTAGACCAAACTAGTCCTGGTTAGACCGGTTCCGGTCAGTAAATCGGTTCATTAGGTGGACCAGTCCGGTCACCGGTTCCAGTTTTAAAAACACTGATATTAAACATTCTAGCATAGGGAATACAGTAATACACGATGCGTCCATCGGTAGTACTATGGTCCCTATCCTCATTTCCCTACTCATTGGCTAGATGTGAGGTACTTCCCATGAGTCTACACTGCATGGGTAGGGTGTATCGGCAGGAGAAGATGAACCACTCATCCTGCTCATATGCCATAGGAGTGTTGAAGAAAGAGTAACTAGGTTCAGTCTTCATAATGACATGATCTTTGTATTTGATGTAATGAAGGGACATAAATTATTTTTTGTCATCTTGCTACATGGGTTTCATGAGCAAGAAGTGTCACTAGGTGAAAGACTTCTTCTTGATGTCTTTAGGATTTATTTTATATGTCAAAGAGTCATGTCATGTGTATAGAAACTCTTCATGAGTTTGTGTAAATGTATACAAGTCTTCAACAAGTGTAACAGCCCTCCAAGACCAAGATCTATGCCTCAAAACAAGCCTTCCGTAGTCTGCAAGCAAGTTGATAAGGAAATACTTCATGTCGGCTCAAAATATGAATTAAATACATAAATAAATTTTATGTGGGCTTGATAAAAAGGCCCGTTGATTCATGGAAGTCAGTTGGCTCAAATATAGTGCACAACCACTATAAATACCATGTTGGGGTATCCGCAAATGTGCAAGACAGAACTCGCAAATGCCACTGAGATCTTCGCATGTTAGGGCAAGCCGCAGTAAGGTTTGACTGCACCTGGTTTGGGTTTTAGTTGCAGTCACAACCTCAGTACATGGAGCAGCAAATGAAACCCTGTATGATGTCACTGCAGTACGTTAAAAGCCTCGGCATATCTATGATCTGAAGGTGGTATCCTTGTATGAAGAAAGCAGAAAAGGGGTGTATGTGATCTGGGCATGTCACTGTCTCTTTCTCAGCATATCTATCTCAAATAGATGAATCAAGAAAATCTTCAGATGAGGATGCAGAGATCACACTAGTCTCAAGAATGATATCCCTGTAGCAGACAGCAGTACCTCGGACTACCCAAAGCTTTGGTGATGATCACAGTAATAGAGAAAGTAATACTCTCCTCCTCAATGGTATTCATCTCCATGAATGGGATCAATGACAGCGTATTCCTGTGGCAAAGAGGATCTACGAAATCCTACTGCAGTACTAACTCGGCATAGGAGTATATTACAATGAGAAGATTCGGATCTGTCATTCTCGGCATACTTGTAATTTGATGATCTCATAACAATATACCATAGCGTCCTTCATTCTAGACTCAGCCACATATTCGGTGATCATTGTCTTAGTCCGGATACACTCGTGGTAAAAAGGGATCTCTATAATCCCTTCTCTAAATACATTTCAGACACAGTATTGATCTCAAAGTGTATCATTAATCTCAGTACAGCAAAGTGCAGGAAAGATGCAGCAGTAAATGATCTTGGCGATACAGTTGTGAAGGCCTCAATGTTGCAACAACGATGGTCTTAGTAACAAGTAAGATCTTCAAATGATCTTGGTGATACAGTTGTGAAGGCCTAAATGTTGCAGCAATGATGGTCTCAGTAAAAAGTAAGATCTTGTTGAAGGTTGCAATAGTAATGAAGCAGTCAGTGTGTAACAGTGATCCAGGAGCAATCATGATACAACAACAATGAGGATGATCTCAGCAGCGACAGTAAGGAGGATTGATATCTTAGTCTTGGAGAGGTAAAGTATGTCAAGGTTCATGGTCTTGGTATTCGTCAATGGAATCTCTATAGGAAGAATTTTCGCATGGGTTTTCCTCTCCAATGAGAGGTTTTGGCCCTGGCAGAAAGCCAAAACATTTGTGTTCTTGTCTCTTTTGTTTGGATAGCAGTTTGATAGAGTTAACAAACACATACCAAAACATTTGTGTTCTTGTCTCTTTTGTTTTGATAGCAGTTTGATGAAGTTAACAAACACATACTAAAATGAAGTAAACATCAAGCTAAGATAAAATGTTTAAAGACTTTACAAATTGTTATCATGTTACAAGAAGAATCACCTTAAAATGAATGCCCTAGATTCTTCAACAAGGAGAAGGTGAATCACTCATCCTATGCATATCTCAACCATCATGGGTTATCACAGGGGAAGCTGAACCACTCACCCTATACATCACACACCACTAGGGGAAGGTGAACCACACACCCTATGGTCGTTCATCACTACAAAAATTACCCCAAGCCCACCAGAGCTCCCAAAGCTCAATATCCAACTCAAATAAGACCCTCATAAGACGGTCTCTCCACGACTCCAAGTCATTCATGGAAGGTTAAGAATTTGACCTTCCCCAAGGGCTTCGTAAGAATATCTGCAACCTGTTCATCAGTTCCAATGTGATGGAGCCTTATTGCCCCCCGTTGTACCATATCCCGGATAAAGTGGTACATGATATCAATATGCTTAGAGCAGTCATGAAACACAGGATTCTCAAAAAGACAAATCCCACTTTGGTTGTCGCAGAAGATCACGCTGATATCCATCAAATGTCCAAACAGCCCACTAAAGAGCTTCTTCAACCAAACAGCTTCACAGGAGGCCATACTAGTAGCAATATATTCAGCCTCAGCGATGCTCAAAGCCACTGACTTCTGCTTCCTGGTCATCTAGGATATCAAATTAGAACCTAGAGAGAAGCAACATCCCGATGTGCTTTTATGATCCACCACACTGCTATCCCCATCAACATCAGAATAACTATGGAGCCTCACATTCCCGACAGTGTATCTCAGTCCATAGGTGATTGTACCTCGAAGATATCTCAAATTATTCTTGGCAACAATCCAATGTATGTGATGAGACTCAGCCAAAAACTAACTCAATGTATTCACTGCAAAGCATATGTTTGGACGGGAGTTCACCAAGAACATCAAGGTCCCCACGCGTTGACGATACTCAAAAGGATTTCCCAAATTGGGCCCAGCCACACTTCCGCATAACTTCTTGAAGTTAAGTTCCATCGGAATAGTCACGGACTTGCAATCCACCATCCCAAATCTTTCAAGTACCTTCACAATGTATTTTCCTTGAGAAAGGAAAACCTCACCTAGCTTTCGCCAGACCTCCAACACTAGGAAATAATGCATCAATCCTAGGTCCTTCATTTCAAACTCAAAAGCCAACTCCCTCTTGCATTGATGAATAAGAGGATCTGCACTTGTCAGAAAGAGATCGTCCACATAAAGTACCAAGATGAGAGGTTTGTCATTCTCAACCTTTAAGTAAAGGTTTGGATCAGGTTCACTTCTTGTAAATCCCAGCTTTATCAGATAGTTGTCCATCCTCTCATACCAAGCTCGAGGAGCTTGCTTCAACCCATCGAGCGCTTTCTTCAACCTGCATACATGTGTCTGACAATCTTGAACTTCGAACCCCTCAGGTTGTTCTACATAGACTTCCTCCTTAATTGAACCATTCAAGAAGGCGGTTTTGACATCCATCTGGTGTAGGTTACATCCTTGCGAGGCAACAAAGGCTATAATCGAATGGATGGTGGTATAGCAGGCAACTGGTGCAAATATCTCATCATAGTCCACACCTTCCTTTTGAGAGAAGCCTCGAGCAACAAATCTGGCCTTGAACTTTTCAACACTTCCATAAGCTCCATGCTTGATCTTGTAGAGCCATTTCGAGGTGACAACGTATTTGTCATTAGGTCTAGGGACCACATCCTAGACATCATTCTTCGTAATCGACTCATACTCTTCGTTCATAGCATCCTTCCAAACATGGTGCTTCACAGCTTCTTCGAATGTGAAAGGCTCAGATTGAAAATGGTGGCCACGGCAGTTAAGTACCCTTGGTACCTATTCGACTTCTGACTTTCAGGAAATGTCCCCCTTGGTGCAATATGTCTCTAGGCATCTTCGAGAGTTTCCCTAAGCCATGAGAGTCTCCTCTTTTAGGAGGAGGGCTCATGAGGAGGTGGATCAATGGGATCCATTGGTCCTTCAACATCGGGCATCGGCTCATCTTGCGGTTCTCCTTGCTTTCTTGTATCTGCTTCTTTGTCCTTCCTCGAAATATGAAGAATACTTATCTTTCCAAGGGCAACATCGTCATCAAAGGTGACATCATGACTTATCTCCACTTCTCTTTGACTAGGCACATAAATTCTATATGCCTTAGAAGTTTCACTGTAGCCCACAAATGTTCATTTCTTCCTAGATGCATCCAATTTGCTTTATATTTCTTTCGGCACATGAAAATATATAGGGCTATCAAAAATTCTAATGTGAGAAACATAAAGTTTCTTACCGGTGAAAACTTCTTGGGGAGTTTTGGAGTCCAACACTTGATGAGGGCATCTATTTTGAACATACACAGCAGTGTTGGCAGCTTCCGCCCATAAGAACTTCAGAAGGCTTTGATCATGTAGCATGGCACGAGTGGTTTCTATAATAGAACAATTCTTCCCTTCAGCAACACCATTTTGCTCAGGAGTATAAGCGGTAGTAGTCTCCCTTTTAATGTCAGCTTCACTACAATACTCATTGAACTAATTTGATTCATATTCGGTTCCATTATCGGTCCTCAATCTTGTGATCTTCTTCCCAGTTTGATTTTCGACCAAGGCTTTGAAAGAACGGAACCATAAGAATACTTTGTCCTTCTTCTTCAAGAAATATATCCAAGTTTTACGAGAGAAATCATCCACAAAGATAGCATAATATAAATATCCTCCCAAGGATGTCACTAGCATCATAACAGATAGATCAGAATGAACCAACTGAAAAATGTCAGTAGCCTTGCTATCACTGGAGGGGAATGGTCTCCTTGTATGTTTTCCTTCAACACATCCTTGACAAACACCTTCATGTTCTACTTTAAATTCGAGCATACTTGTCACCATCTTCCTCACATCAAGTAGAGCCTTATAATGTAGATGACGAAGCCTTTGGTGCCATAATTCGGATAGAAGAGATGTGTCACAAGACATAGCTCCCAATGGGCTTCCTCCAACTTGATATAGGCTATCAACCCTGTATCCAAGAGTAAATGCTTCTTTGAAATTTTTATTCCAAGCACATACCTTTCCATCAATGAATGCCACCTTGAATCCTTTGTCCTCCATCACCGAGATAGATGCTAGGTTCTTCTTTAGATCAGGTACATATAGAACTTCTTGTAGATAAATGGAGTTACCTTGATTCAATTGAAGAGTAACATTCCCAACTCCCTTTACGGGATAGGTGGCATTCTCCCCAAAAATGATTTCCAAATTTGTATCCTTTTCTATCAGATTTGAAAGAGCTTCCTTATACCTAGTGAACTGCCCTGAGGCACCACTATCAATCAACCAATTTCCCAAGGTATCCGGTGGAGAGGCAGTAGAGAGGGCAAATATAAGATAAAATTCTTTTTGCTTGTTATCTACAACATTAGATTCATCATACCTGGAGTTTCTTGATCGTTTGGGAGGTCCACCATTTCCATGTTGAGTAGTGGGAGCATTCCTTTCTCCTTTATTGTTGAATCTGCCATTCCTTTGATTGTTGTTGCCCCTGAAATTTTTGTTGTTGCGGTTGTTTTTGTCATCATCATGAAGTGTATCCCTTCTATTAGGACACTCCCTAGCATAGTGGCCAAAATTGTTTCAGATGAAGCATCGTCCCTTCCTTCCATTTTTGAATCTAGGTCTTCCTTGGCATTGCTTCTTTGAACCTATATTGTTCTTCCTTTAGCATGAGCAGAGAATGCATTAGGTTCATTCCTATTTGAAGGCATGTCTCTCTCCATCATCCTTGTCTCTTCTTGAGTGCATCTAGTCAACAATTCATCAAAACCTGGAATCTTGTCATTATTGAGGATAGTAGTGTTGAACACATGCCATTCATGAGGGAGACCTCCAAGGGCAATGAGAGTGAGCTCCTTATCAGCAATAACTTCTCTAATTGAAAGATGATCATTTTTTATCTCGGTAATCCTCATGAAGTAGGATTGGATATCTTCACCTATTCCCTTCTTTATGTCCTTCAAATTGTTTTTGAGAAATGGGACTTCGTTTGCATTGCTAACTTTGAACATTCCAACCAACATGTCATACATCTCCTTAGATGTGTTCAAATTGGAGATGTATGCAACCAAATGCTTGTTAATAGAATCCTTGATCATCTTCTTAGCTTTGACTTCACCTCTTTTGTACTTTTTCTTAGCGGCAGCCAGTGCATTTGAAGGAGGTATAGTAATCTTTCCTGCACATAGTCCATAACATCCTGCTCTTCCGAAGTCAAATCAAGAGACATCTTCCATGCATAATCAAACTTATCATTGAGCTTGTCATTAGGCTTAAAGTAGGATGTGGAAGCCATTGACTCTGTTCCTTGTCCCACAAATCTAAGTGATTGCTCTTCTCAATGATTGCTCTTTTCACTCTTGTTTGGGTTTTGTCTTCACCTCAGCTTTGATACCATGTTAATTTTAGATAACAATGGTATGTTCTATGCTTAAGATCAATTTACTTCAATTTTTCTTATTAGCCCAATATCAATTACCAAATTAGCAATCACATTCACATGATAGTAAATGCAGATAGAACATATATAAAAAGCAGAAGACAAGCCAAGACAAGAGGACACAATATTTGGTAGATGCTAAAGAAAAATCCAAATGTGGGGAAACCCTTTGATCAAGTCTTCTTATTATTCTTCAAAAGTTCAGCACAGAGAGTACAATATACAAAATTCACTTGCCCAACCATAGTCAAACTGCAGTCAATAGGATGCCCTAACCAGAAAGTCAACACTAGTCAACTTAGCAGAAATCTTCCTCCAAATCAGCTCGGTCAAACCCAGTCAACTCAGCCTCCAAGCATAGTCTGAATCAACCCAAAACACTCTTGAAAATATTAGTCAAACTCAGTGAACGCAAGGTCAAACTTGTTCTCAACGCTAGTCAAACAGCTCAGAATGCCTCGATTTCTGTGCCCAAAAATGCGGCTTGCCCAAAAAAAATTTCTCCAAGGAAAATCGCAGTCAAACAAGGTCAACTGCTACTTGGTCAACATTGGTCAACCCTTCTACAATTTGGTGAACGCATAAAACATAAAATTTTAGACTTGTCCTTTGCACGTGTGGAGGAGAGAGGTTGCCCAGAAATTCGTACACCCAATCAGATGAGAAGAGAGAGAAATATGTGAGTGATGAATGATGTCCAAATGAAGTAGATGCCCCTTCTATTTATATGCAATGTTGAGGATGAAAAGACATGTCTTTTGGGTTTTTGAGCCTACATTAGTTTGTTGGTCGACTTTGACAATTTGTCCATAAACAAAATAAATTCATAATTCCATTTTACATGCCAGAATGAGATGATCTTTAGATCAATCCTACACCTCTTGGAAAGAGGAATCCAATAAAAATATCAACTTCATCATATGAGTTGTCCAAGGTGGAGTTTGGCCCTAGTTGCCAAATTTAACACCCTCTCAATTAGGGAGAATTTCACCTACCAATATTCATCCATCATCATGCCATCCTGATCATCATGTACTATCTTTGCATCTCGTCTCGTCTCTGTTGAAGATTGATATAGATAATAGGAAGGATCGATTGAGAGTGAGTCACAAAACATTACCACTCTCTATTAACAAAAGTAAGTCCACATAACTAGGGGTAGAACCCCAATCAGACTTGATCCTGAGCAATCAAGTTGTTGAACATCATGCATCCTAGACATAGGGAGTACGGCAGTACACGATGCACCCATCTATAGTGTTATGTTCCCTAACCACTTTTCCCAACTCATTGGACAAATGAGAGGTACTTCCCAAGAGTCCCACACTACAAGGGTAGGATGTAATTTAGGGCATCCGCTGGAGAAGGTGAAACACTCATCCTGCTCATATGCTATAGCCTATAGGAGAAGGTGAACCACTCATCCTATGCATATGTCATCAACCACAAGAGAAGGTTAACCACTCACCCTATGCTCAAATAGTGTCCTCCACACAGGTGTTAAAAATATGCAACTATAGTCAAATTTCACTTTGGACAACTCATTTGATGGAGATGATGATGGCATTGAATTCCTCTTTTCGAAAGGACCAAAATCGACCTAAAGATCACTCAAATTAGACAAGGGAAAGTGTGCTTACGAAGAAAGCCCACATATGCACATTTGAACAAGTTTGGCCCCAAAGCAAATTGGACACCCATGGAAGCCTATAAATACAAGTGACCTCAAGCTCATTTGGATATCCCCAAGCATCTTCTTGTTCTCTTCTTCATTGATTGGCTCGCATAGGTCTGAAGCAAGGACAACAAAAGAAGTTCACAATGGTCCAAAATTATAGGGTTTGAGGCTAGAATCGATTTTAGGGTTTTGGGTTACATTCGTTGGCTTGCCATAGGGAAAATTCGACCACAGTCGCAGATATCACAGGCTCAAGAGCGACTGGAAGCCTTCAATCGCATGCACAACTCCCCATTCATGCTATCGGGAAGGTTGACTTAGATTTGACCGAGGATTGAAGTTGATCGCAATTGACCGCAAACAAGAAAATTTGTCTCTGATATATTTTGATGTTGGAAACATATTTATGAATATTGTTGGCTTGTTTTCCTAGATGAAAATGTATTGGGCTCATTGTACTCTCTGCTAAACATTTTATGACAATCTCATAGAATAATATTTTTCACAGGGTTTTTCCCTAGTCTTTGACCAAATCTGGTGTCTCTTGTTGATGTGTTGATTGTCTCCTTTGTCATTGCAACTATTGTTCTATCTTCAATTATTGTTGACGAATAGAAAGACTAATTGTATTTGGAAAGATTGCTAATTGAAGTATTGAATTGGACTAAAGTAATTGAGGCAACATAGAACAATCTGGAAAATTAACATGGTCTCAGAGCTAAGGTGAAGGACAAGCCCAAAAGGAGACAAGCATTGAAGCAATCATCTTTGGAAAGTTGAAAGAGCCGATCTAGTCAAGTCAAGATGTCTTCCTCCTTCAAGGAAAATGAAAAGTTGGGAGACTCATCTAATTTCGCTGCAAGGAAAGTCAGGTTGGAGATCATAGTCGATAACAATGATGTTATGGGTTACATTCAAGGAAAAGTATCTGAGCCTCCAGAGAATGCTTCCGTTGCTGCCAAGAACAAGCACAAGAAAGGTGAGTTAAAAGCAAAGCAAATTATAGTTGATGCTTTACAAGATAATCTACTTGCATATGTTGGAAATTTGAGAAGGTCTACAGACATGTCCGATAAGATAGTTGGCATGTATGAAGTCAAAATTTTGAATGAAATCATCTCCTTGAAAGATCAACTCAAAGACACAACAATGAACAAGGGAGAGTTTGTGCAATCCTACATTACGAGGATATCTCGCCTTAGAGATCAATTGCAAAGGGTTGGGGAAATTGTGTTTGATATGGAATTGGTGATTATAACTCTAAGAGGTCTCCCTCCTATTTGGGAAACCTTCATCAATACCATAAGCAACAACATTGTCCTCCCGTCATTTGATGAAATTGTTGGAAAGCTTACTCAAGAAGAATCAAGGATGATATCAAGAGGAAGGATTCAAAAGCATGAAGAAGGAGAACCCGCTAAATTCGTCACACAAAATAAGAAGAAGAAAGGAAAAGGAGGTCGATCAAGAAATCCTCCACCTCGAGATACAAAAAGAAGGAATGATAGAACATCAGCTCACATTGAATGCTACAATTGTCACCATAAGGTTCATTATGCTCGAGATTGCCTTGAGAAGCACAATGGCCCACGCTACAACACTAGAAGCAACAACAGGTTTGATGATCAAAGAAGAAGAGATGATCGGAGGAATGATCGCAATGGAAGAGATGAAAGAAGAAGAAGAGATGCTCCAAGTGACCATGAAGAAGATCGTCGTCCTCAACAGAAGTCAAGATACTCCAGGTATGAAAGTAATGTTGGCAAACAATTTGAATATATTCTTATTTCCGTTCTTACTAGTTCCTCTCCTCCGGATTCGTGGGATAGTTGGTTGGTTGATAGTGGGGCCACTCATCAGTTCTTTGGTTATAAGGAAGTTCTCTCTAATTTGGTGGAGAGGGAGTTAAATTTGAAAATCATTCTTGGAGACAACTCCACTCATCCAGTTAAAGGTTTTGGGTCTGTCAAATTTCACTTGAATTCGGGAGATTCTATTTTGCTCCACAATGTGATGTATGTGCGAGGGTTAAAGAAGAATTTGGTATCAATATCCGCTTTGGAAGACAAAGGGATGAGGGTTGCCTTCATCAGGGGAAAGGTTCTTACTTGGCCTGTTGGATCACCTATGAGAGATGCATTGACATTGGGATCAAGATATAAATGACTCTACAAGGTTACTGGAAGACCACTTCTAGCATTGGTCCATGATACTAATCATCTAAGCGAGCTATGGCACTGAAGATTGGCCCATCTACATTATGATGCTCTTCCGAAATTAGAGAAATTGGTCTCAAGGATTCCCAAGGTTCAAGCCCAACATGATAGAGTAAGTCCAGGATGTGCCAATGGGAAGAAAACAAGGGGACCATTCCCCTCCAATGAAAACAAGACAAATGACATCCTCCATCTCATTCATTCTGACTTGGGTGGTCCAATGCTTATACAGTCCCTTGGTGGCAATCTCTATTATGTCACCTTCATTGATGACTTTTCAAGAAAGATGTGGGTATATTATTTGAAGCACAAGCATGAAACCTTCGAAATATTCAAGGAGTTCAAAGTTTTGATCGAAAATCAAACAAGGAAGAAAATCAAGATATTCAAGTCTGATAATGGTGGAGAGTACACTTCAAATGAATTCATTGATCTTTGCAAGAAGGAAAGTATGAAGAAGGAAACAACTATGCCCTGTACTCCTGAACAAAATATAGTAGTTGAAATGAAGAACAGGTTTATTGTAGAATCCGCTTGTGTCATGCTCCATGATCAAAAGTTGTCAAAGTTCCTTTGGAGAGAAGCAACAAATGTTTCCATATATGTTCAAAATAGGGTGCCTCATCAAGCATTGGACAACAAGACCCCGGAAGAAGTGTTCATAAGTGTCAAGCCCGATGTTAGCCATCTCCATATCTCTGGCTACCCCGTATACTTTCATGTGCCAAAGGACAAAAGAAACAAGTTGTAAGTCACGGAAAGAAAATGTACATTTGTTGGATATTGTGAAAATTATAAGGCATTTAAAATATATATTCTTGGTCAAAGGAAGGTTGAGATTACCAGGGATGTAACATTCAATGAAGATATTGTTGTGGCAAATATAAATTATATAAAATAAAATGAATATAAATAAATATAAGTAATAAATAATCAAAATAATGATTATTTTAAATAGTCATTAGTTAAGTGAAAAGGCATGTCTAAAACACATGCCCAATCATGAAAGGACACCTGCCTAGGTATATAAGCAGGACTCATTGTAACATTCAACATACTTGTACATTCATCTTATTAATAAATATTATTTACAAATACATTTGTGTATTTTATATTAAAAGCATAAACAGTGTTAAGTTTTGTCGCTTTAGTGGTATCAGATCTATGTGAGCCTTTGGACGTTATCAGCTGCATAATATGCTATTAAGTTTATGTCCTGAAATCATTGAGCAGTTAAGTGAAATTCGAGAATCGTTTCAGCGATTAAAAAATAGTTTGCAAATTATTCAGCGTGTCTAAAGGATGAAAGCATTGACATGAAAGGAATTAACATTAAAGAATGTTCTAATCAAGAAAATAATGTTGAACATGTTGAATAGGGATCTTCTCAAGGTGACATGAATGACAATCAAAGTGGTTATATGACAACTAAAGATGAAAAACCTAATGATGAGATCGCTAGCGAAGGAAGCATCGAAGAAAATAATAAAGATATACAGAACAGTGTGGGTATCTCAGAGGTCTGAAACCATGTATCCTCAACATTCATCTCTACCGGGAACGAAGTGTCCGAGAGCATCATTGATAAGGAAACATCCACAAGCTCCATCATCCTGAAGGTCAAGGTCCAGTCCCATGTACATGAAGAGATCGATGAACTTTCTGCTGTCAAACAGCAAAGTATGGACATAGACCTGTGCCTGACTCGGTGGAGGAATGAGATGAACCTTGACAAGGTTGGAAGTCCATTATGGAAGTCCCCATTAGTAGTAAACGATGAAGAAGAGCTTAATAGGACATTTTTTAATGAACAATCGCAGGTCCAATTTCATTTTATGCACAGACCACTAGGTGCCAAGTTCAGGTAGTGCATAAAGTGTTAGATATGAGGAGTCCTCAAGTGAGGGTGCTGACAAATCTGGAAAACTTGAATGCAAAGCAGAAGGCCATAGGGGATGATACACCCACGCCAGAGCTGCAACACAATGTGAAGTTGGTTGTTGATATGGCAGAGGCAGACATTCAGAAGTTTGATCGAGATTTAAAACGTGAAAGGCAATCTGTGGCAATATATCAGAAAGAAAAGGTTTAGCTTCAGAAAGAGGCCAAACATCAGAAGCAACAACTAGATAATATAGAGAATATCATGGCAACACTGGATAGAGTTTGAGAGGGTGTTGTGGCAGGTTCAATGACGGTGGAATCCCTTGCAGGCATTTTTGAGAATTTGTAGTCTAAATATTGCGAGGACTATAAACTTTGTAATTTGTCTTGTATTGCAGTTGTGTTTGCTTTAACATTGCTAACAAGCATTTTCCAGGGCTAGGAACCGCTTCAGCATCTTTTTCATGGTTTAGAGATTACGTCTATGTGGCAGAGGCTTCTGCAAGTGGATGAACCCTGTGACTATAGTATATTTCGAGAAGTAGAGGTGAGTGCATCGACTCCTTACACTCATCTCTTTGTAAAGGTTGTCCTTCATCTTCTTCCCATGTTTATAAAATATCTTTGGCTTCAACAATTCACTGAGAGGGTAGGGCTTCATATATTTCATAGTGTTGAGAATATATTCCTCCACCACGAGTCCCAACTCTCACAACCACTCGATGCCCCTCAGCTTTTTATTGTCTGCAATTATCTAAAACTCGTGGCAACGGAGATAAACGAAATCCTTGACAACAATGTTGTCCATTATAATGGGGGCGCCTCGGTGCTCCATAACATGGTCCGTCAACCACCGACAACTGTGGAAATGGATCTTTAGTGTGTTACTGTCCTGAACTCTCTGAAATCCATGTGGAACAACCTCCCTAGGGCGGGCACGGATGGTCCCCCGAAGAAGAATCAAATCTCCCGCTTGAGAGATTCATGGCTAAACAGTGGGTAGACTCGCTAAGCAGTTGAGTGTACTAAGTGTGTCTGTTTGCAAATGTTCCAAATGGTCGAAAATGAGAGCTCCTCCTTTTATCACCTTGGGCCCCCTTAGCCTCATGTGGGCCCCTCCATCCAACCATTTGATTCCCTCCAAGCTCATCAAATCGCCAAGTTCGAATTACTCATGTGGGTGGCCCCCACATTCCACTAGCTGCAAAAAAGAAAAGTTGAATTCCCCTATAGTTCCTAAGTGTAACTGTGGGGTCCTCCTCCTAAGCCAAAAATGGTGCCAAAAATATGTATTTGCACCCCGTGACTAATGTGTTTGAAAAGGAACATGACAGTCCTCCCCTCCCAAATGTTATTTTCCCTCAAGCAACCTCAAAGCCTGGGGATCCAGTATGTGGTCACCTTCCCAAGTGGCATCTTCATTCAGTAAGTTCTTCCAGCCAAGAACTCCCTGATGGTCCTACTCCTCAGTCTCATCTCTATGCTCTCCAAAATGGCCTCTGGTTCCAACACCAAATGGCCCTCATCATCCAGCAGGGGTAGATCAACTACTGTTGTCACCTGTTGTCCCAGCACCTTCTTCAGGCATGAGACATGAAACACATTATGGATTCTACTCCGTGGAGGCAGCTCCAGCTCATAAGCCACCTCCCCAACTCGCCTAGTAACCCGGTAGGGCCCATAGAAGCGTGGTTGTAGCTTCTCAGCCCCCTTCTATTTCAACATAGATTGTCTGTAAGGTTGCAATCAGAGGTATACTAAGTCCCCCTCCTCAAAGTACCTCCTTGTCCTGTGTCGGTCTACATACGGTTTTTGTTGATTTTGGGTTGTCATTAAATTATCCTTGAGAGCCTTGAGGATATCTTGGCTCTCTTGGACTCAGTCTTTGGCCTTTGGGACCTGACTGTTAAGAAAAACAATATCAACAAAAGTCAATGCATCATATCCATAGAAGGCATGGAAAGGAGTCATACCAATAGACATGTTGTGCATGGTGTTGTAGTAGTACTTGCCCAGGTGCAACCACCGAATCCACTTCCTTTGTTGACCTATCACATAGTTCCTCAGGTACCCCTCCAACCACTGGTTGACTCTCTCCGTCTAGCCGTCCGTCTGAGGGTGATAACTGGTGCTAGGAGTGAGCTTCGTCCCAATCAACCTGAAGAGCTCCTGCCAAAAGCCACCCATGAATCTGTTGTCTTTGTCGCTCACAACATTCTTAAGGAACCCATGTAGCTTGAAAACTTCCCGGAAGGACAGCTTGGCAACCTGTGCAGCCATGTACCTAGTGGGGATGGCGAAGAAGTGGGCAATCCTTACCCTGTACTATGGGGAGCCCAGTGATGAAATCCATTGAAATACTTTCCCATTTCCCCTTCGGAATGGGAAGTGGCTGTAGTAGCCTTGTAGGGTGAGTCCGCT
This sequence comes from Pinus taeda, assembly GCA_000404065.3. Lineage (NCBI taxonomy): Eukaryota > Viridiplantae > Streptophyta > Pinopsida > Pinales > Pinaceae > Pinus > Pinus taeda. The sequence continues at coordinate 19,930 of APFE030180450.1, read as the reverse complement.
CGCCCTTGTTCCGCTGGTAGGCCTCACACTCCCGTACGTGCTGCAGCACGTCCTCCTTGAGGCCCTTCCACGTGAACCTCTCTCAAACAACCATGTACGTCTTCTGGAACACCTGGTGTCTAGACAGTGGTGAATCATGAGCTGCCTGGAGTATCCTTTCCCTCAACTGCGAGTTGGGCACCAAGCAAATGCACCCCATGTAATAGATGACCTCATCCATCACACAGTAACGCTCATCTGCATCTGTCCCCTCCAATACCTCGCATGCCCTCCTATCCTTGGAGTACTCCACCAACAACTAAGCCTTCCAATCCTGGCAGATGCACATGAGAGATATCTGGGCTGGTCTCCTAGATAGAGCATCGGCTACCACATTGTGCTTCCCTCACACATATTCAACGTCAAAATCATAGCCCTGCACCTTGTTGACCCATATCTATTGCCTATCGTTGAGGCCCTGCTACCCCATGAAATGTCGAAGACTATTGTGATCAATCTTCACTCGGAACCGATTGCGCACCAAGTACAGACCGAACTTGGCCAATGCATGCATAATGGCCAGCATCTCCTTGTCATATATGGAATATGACAGCTCATACTATAGGAGCTTCAGACTCTCGAAAGTTATGGGATGCCCCTCCTGTGACAATACGGCTCCAAATCCTACCCTTGATGCATCACACTCCACCGTGAATGGCTGGGAAAAGTCTAAGAGCGCCAAAACAGCGCAACTACTCATCACCTCCTTGAGGCGATCAAAGGCAACATGTGCTCCATCAATCCATGCGAAGGCCCCCTTCTTGGTCAAGTCAGTCAAAGGTGTTGCCAGTTGCGAGAACCCTTTGACAAACTTCATGTAATAAGTGCAAATACCCAAGAAGCCTCTTAGCATAGTCACATCTCGGGGTACTGGCCAATCTCGAATGGCCCGATTCTTCTCCTCGTGAACTTTCACCCCATCTGCTCCACTGATATGCCCAAGATAAAGCATCTCTGTTAATCCAAACTCGCACTTGGAGAGCTTGGCATAAAAATGTTGCTCCTCCAAAATGTGCAATACCTCCTCTAAGTGTTGGATGTGATCCTCTCACATCCTGCTATAGATTAGGATATCATCGAAGAACACTAGCACGAACCTCTTCAGTTGTCCCTGAAAGATATGGTTCATTCAAGATTGGAATGTGGTTGGAGCATTGGTCAACCCAAATAGCATGACCAGAAACTCAAAGTGCTCATAGTGGCACCAGAAAGTTGTCTTCGGGATGTCCTGCTCCTGCACTCTAATCCAATGGTACTGTGAACGCAAATCAATCTTAGAGAAGTACTTGGCTACTCTAAGCTCATTCATCGGCTCATCAATGCGGGGAATAGGGTACCGGTTCTTAGGAGTCTTCTGGTTGAGGAATCGGTAATCGATACACATCCGAAGGGTTCCATCCTTCTTCTTCACCAGCACTACTAAAGAAGCGAAAGGATTGGAACTTGGCCTGATATGGCCCAACACAAGCAACCCTTGGATGGCCTTCTCTATCTCGTCCTTGTAGGCTTTGGGGTTCCTGTAAGGAATAGTGATAACTGCCTGTATACTCGGCTCCAACTCAATAGTGTGCTCAAATCCTCTATATAGTGGTTGCCCTGGTGGAATGTCCTCGAACACTACCGCATGCCTGTCCAGTAAAGCCTGTATGTCTGCAGGTGGTGGTTGCGCGTATCCCCCAACCTCTGAGATCCTCAACTCAACTTCCCATGCAATGTCCCCATGCCGGAGATCTGCCTCCATCCTATGGGCCGAAACTGTCTGAGGCGAATAAGACTGCATGCCTCTCAAGACCACCAGCTTGCAATCTGGCCCAATGAACTCCATCTCAAGTTTCGTCCAATCCATCATGACTCACCCAAGAGAATACAACCACTGGACACCCATCACCATGTTGGTGTCTGGCACATCGATCACAAAAAAGTGGTCTGTCATCGAGTAGTTCCTCATAACTATTGTCAAGGAGGGCACGTGTCTGGTACACTGGATAGTACAGTCACCTGGCACTAGGACTGAGAACCCCTCAAACTCTGCTATAGTGAGGCCCCTCCTCTGGACCAGTTGTGCATCTATGAAATTGTGGGTAGCCCCACTGTCCACCAGCACCGACACCCTTTGTCCCTATACAGTGCCTCTGATCCTGAGTGTCAAAAACTTAGGAATCCTACATAAAGAAGCAAGGACTCCTCCTGATGGGGTAAGAGATGCCCCTCCCTATGGAGGTGGTGGTGGTGGCCCTCTGTCTGTCGGACTCTCTCCATCTCTCCCACCACAATCCTGCTCCACCTCATCCTCCTAGTCACTATCAAAAAAGACCTCAATGTAATGTGCTCTACCTGCAGTACACCTATGGCTAGGTGCCCAGGGCTCTCTGCATCTGAAGCACAGCTTCCTCCTCCGGAGGTCCTTGGGTGTCTCCTCGTGTCTCCTCATCTAATTGTCCCATCCCCTGTGTGGTCCTCGGTGGTGGGGGTCTAGTCTCATGCCGATTCTATGGGAAAGGGGTCTGTGCAGGAAATGGTGCTCTGATATTGGGGATGGCCCCCTATAAATCTCTAGCACACACAATCGCTTACTGCAGTGTGCAGGGTCTGCATGACTTCACTAGTCCACGTAGGAGCTCAAGAAGCAAAATCGGCATGGGCACTACCAATCCTCGCATGTCTAATAGCGTTGAGCCAAGGATTGTTCATGAAGCAAGAAAGAGGAGGGCACTAGAAGTAGAAGCAAAGTTATTAAAGCCATCAACTCCCATTCAAGGTAGCAGATCGGTGAAAATGCTTGATAGTCAAGGGAGACAAGAAGTTGACTCAAGAGTGGCAACGGCCATCTTTGCTTGTGTCATCCCCTTTAATGTGGTTCGATCCCCATATTGGCAGGATTTGGAGACAGCGATGAACAAAGCTTTCAAGGTTACAAGGGCCCAAACTATGAAAAAGTCATAACAATTTTGCTAAAGAAAGAGAGGCAACTTCTTGATGATGTTCTCAAACCAATTCGTAGCTCATGGGGTAGTACAAGGGTTTCTATTATCTCAGATGGTTGGATTGATACAAGTTGCGGGCCTTTGATCAATGTCATTGCATCATCACCAAAAGGAGCCATGTTCATCAAAGTAGAAGATTTTCCAAGTGAGATGAAGGATAGTAAGCTCGGTGTTGATATTTTAATTTTTTCTATTGAACAAGTAGGGTCAGAAAATGTGGTGCAAGTTATCACAGATATTGCACCTGTTTGCGAAGCTGCAGGCTTGATTGTTGAGAGTAGATACAATCACATATTTTGGACTCCATGCATTGTCCACAATTTGAATCTAATTTTAAAAGAGATTGAGGCAAAAACAGAATGGATTAGGGCACAAGGCAGCTAGGGAGATTATAAAATTCATCACCAACCACCACCAATCTCAAGCAATATATTGAGAATACTCCAAATTGGAGTTGTTGAAAGTTGCTGAGACACGGTAACCCTCAAACTTCATCATGTTGCATCGCCTTGTTGATGTTAAAAATGCATTAATGAGTATGGTGGTGAGTCCAACTTGGGCTGAGTGGAGACAAGCAGATTCAGAGAAGGGAAGTATAATGGGGAGGGTGTTGGTTGAAGATTGGTTGAGAAAGATTAATTTCTTGCTCAAGTTCACATCGCCTGCATTTGATCTTCTTCAAGTTGTAGACATGGAGAAACCTTTCCTAGGAGAGGCTTATGATAGCATGGATACCATGGTTGAAAAAACCGTGGAAATTATTACACAGGATGCTCCCACTCTTCTTTTTGTGGATTTTGATTTTGCTGAACAAGTCAGGTCCATTATTGTTACCAGGTGTAATGGCTTCAACACTCCATCACTCCATTGCACACTTTGGCACATGCTCTAAATCCAAAATTTTAGGATGAAGAATTCATTGTCGAAAGCAATGGGAAGACGAAGGCCCCACATAATGTTAAAATTGGCAACTAGGGCCAAACTCCATGTGGGTCATCTTACTTATGGCAGCTGATATTTTTCTTGGATCCCTCTCATCGAGACGTGTAGGATTGATCTAAAGATCATCCGATTCCGTATTCATGGAGTTATGAATTTATTCATCAAGGTCGGCCAACAACCAAATAAACCCCACAGGTGCTCAACGTTTTAGTATAAAAGGAGATGATTTGAGAGTCATTTCTCACACACACTTCTATCTTGATTTCTCTCCACTTGTCCTGGGTTTTAGTGGATGAGAAATCTAGAAGTGGAAGCCCTAGATGTTGGAGGAAAAGAGGTTGCCCTAGAGACAGATAGAAGGCAGCCCTAAACGCGGATGGAAAGAAGCCCTAACATTGTCCTAAAGAAGCCCTAACACTCTCCTAAATAAGCCCTAGATGTTGTCCTAAGGAAGCCCTAGCCGCAGCCCTAAGGAAGCCCTAGCTGTAGTCCTAGAATACCCTAGACACAGTCATCTAAATGAGGTTTGGTCACACTATGGTAGGCCGCATTTCATAAGGGAAATTCTGGTCCAGATTTGAGGATGGTTAGGCACTGTTGTGTGCCCTAACCAGTCCCAGAAATTACAGCAGTAATGAAGTGACAAATAATAGCGCTTGTATGGTGTGTTGGCAACAAAGGAAGATGGGACAGCAAGGTCACACGGTGCAGCAAAGGAAGATGGGACAACAAGGTCACATGGTTCTGCAAAGAAATATGGGATAGCAAGGTCACATGGTGCTACAAAAACAAATGGGACAGCAAGCAATCATAGGAGCAGCAGTTGGACAGCTGCTAACTAGTGCAGCAAAGCATAGGACAGACAAGTACATAGTGATGTATATATACATGGGACAGTTGTGACATTGCAGCAAAGGTACATGGGACAGTGGCAAGGATGGACAGCATGACAAGCACAGTGCTACAAGCACATGAGACATGTTGTATGACAACATGGTTATGACACATGGGACAGCAATGCAGCATAGGGTGCAGCAGTATGATGTGTGCAGCATGGTCATGAGGTCCAGCGTTGTGATGATGGGTGCAGCATGGCGCAACATGGTAAGGTGCAGCATGATGATGGTATGCAACAAAATGATAGGCGAAAGAGTCACCTTGGAGAATCAATTGAAGTAGCATGTCTTCAACTGATCTCATGTATCATCTTCTTAGAGATAATCTATGCTCTTATCTAGATAAGTCAAAGTGTTGACTTCTGTTGTAAATGTACTATCTCTCTCTCTCTCTGCTGATCTATTGAAGAACATATAAGAAGAATTGATCATGGTTTCCCCACATTGCGGTTTGTCCCTGGCTAGCGCCACATCTTGTGTCCTCTTGTTTTGGCTTGTCTTTTGCAATTTATGTTTATGTTCTATCTGCAGTTTACTTTAATACTGATGTGATTGCTAATCTAGAAAAGATATTGAGCTAACTGTGAAAATTGAAATAAATTGCTCTAAGCATAGAACATACCTCAAATTAACATGGTATCAAAGCTGAGGTAAAGACAAAGCCCAAGCAAGAGTGAAAGAGCAATCACCAAAGACAGTTGGGAAAGGACAAAAGGCTCAATGGATTCCTCATCCCTCTTCAAATTCACCAAGGGTGAAGTTGAAGCAGAGAATATTATCAGAATGGCACAGCGGAAGCTTTTGATGGCCTAACTAAAGATCACTTCAATGGGAAGTCCAGATCTAAGGGAGGAAGGAAAGGCAAATGCCTTGTTTGTAATAGGTTCAGCCATTATGCGAAGGGGTGTATGAATGGTAGGGACACATCAATTGATGATGATAACAATCATTCCAAGGACATCTTCAATGATCGAAGGAATGATAGGTAATGCAGGTCATCAAGGAAATAGCCGACTCTTCAAAGAAAGCAAGGAACCCCAGGTATGAAGAATCAAATGTTGTTTCTAATGAAATACAAGAAGTGTTCTCTTATATTGGCCCTCTCCTTCAGATTTTGTGGTTATCTAGCTTATTAATTGTAGTACTTCAAGGCACTTCATCGGATAGAAGGGTGATCTCTCTAATTTAGTAGAGATGGAAACAATCGTGGGATTATACTTGGAGTCGATGCCACCTATCCCAAAAGGTTGTAGGGAATGTTACCCCTCAATTGAATGAGGGTAACTCGATTCATTTATAGAATCTCTTTTATATACCTGATCACAAGAAGAACCTGGTGTCCATTTCGGCTATGGAAGTCAAAGGTTTCAGGGTGGCATTCATCGATGGAAAGGTACATGTTTGAAAATAGAATTTTCAAAGACGCTTTTTCTCATGGGTTCAAGGTTGGCAATCTGTATCAAGTTGCAAGATGGTCCATTGGGGATCATGTCAATTGACATATCTCATCTATAACACTGGAGGTCTACTTACGGGGCCCTACCCGCCATGAGTCAAATGGTGACAGAGATGCTTGAATTCAAGAAAAGCATGAAGGTACATGTCCAAGATGTAACACGAGAAAATATTACAAGGGAACCATTCCCCTCATGTAGCAGGTCCATAGGTTTGGAACAACCCGAGGAGTTTGAGATTCATGATCTGGAATCTCATGTATACAGGTGGAAGAAAGCCCTCTATGGCTTGAAGCTAACCACCACGGGTTTGATATGAGAGGATTGATAACTGTCAGATGAAGCTGAGATTCACTAAGAGTGAAGTCGATCCAAACTATTGTTTAAAGGTTGTGGATGATAGACCTCTCATACCAGCACCTTCTGAGGACAACCCGTTTCTGACAGGTGCAGACCCTCTCACTTACAGAAGTAAGAGGGAGTTGGATTCCGGATGTGGAATGGTAAACTGCAAGCCAGTGACTACCTCGAGGATCTTAATTTTCAGAAGTTATATGGTGGTAATGATGGACCAGATTTAGGAAATGCCTTTGAGTTTCATAAACTCATTTGCATTGATGTTCTTGGTGAACTTCTATCCAGATATATGTTTTGCAATTAGCATGGTGAGCTCAGATTTGGTTGAGCCTCACTGTATTGGTGCCAAGAACCTTCTAACATATCTTCGGGGCACAATCTCTCATAGATTGAGATACACTGCTGGAAATATGACACTGCATGATTATTCGAATGCTGACTAGGCAGGCGGTGTGGAGGATCACTAGAGCACTTCTCAGTGCTAGTTCTCTTTATATTCTGCTTCGATATCATGGATGAGCAGGAAGTAGAAGTCGGTTGCTATAAGCACCGCCGAGACCGAATACATAGCTACATGTATGATCTCATGTGAAGTTGCCTGGTTGTGGAAGCTCTTCAGTGAGCTGTTTGTACACATGATGAATACCACTGTGATTCTCTATGACAACCAGGGGGGATTCGATTGTTGAGGAATCTTGTATTCAATGATTGCTCCAGTAGATAGACATCAGATACTACCTTATCTAGGATATGGTAAGTCGATGAGCGAGGAGGCTCCATCGCATTGAGACTGATGTACAGGTCGCAAACATTTTGTCAAAGCCCCGGGGAAAGGTCAAATCTGTGACTTTCCCGAACGACTTGGAGTCGTCGAGAGACCTTCATATAAGGGTCCTCCATGTTGCATGCATTGAGCTCTAGGAGTTCTAGGGGACTTGGGGTACTTACTGGAGCAACACACGACCATAAGGCGACTCACCCTCCCCTAATGGTGCGTTGTGTACAGGGTGAATAGCTCAGCCTTCCCCTGTGATACCCCAAGGTGACTTTAGGACAGGATGATTCGTTCTCCTGTGAGCTAGGATGATTAGTTTTCCTGTGGGACAGGATGATTAGTTCTCCGGTCAAGGCATCCTACCCATGCAGTCTGGGACTCATGGGAAGTACCTCTCATCTGATCAATGAGCAAGGAAATGGGGTTAGGGACCATAGTAGTACTATTGATGGACGCATCATTGTATCTACCATAATCCCTATGCTAGGATGACCTCCATTGATCTGGGATCAATGAAACTAATCTAGAATCAATATGAGTGGTTTAAGACACTCTCTTGTGATATTGATCTGGGATCAATAAAACTGACTTCGGATCAGTAAGAGTGATATGACACACTCTCTTCATATGGAACTGACTTTGGGTCAGTAAAAAATGGTATGAGACATTCTCGATCAATTCTTCTTCTTCTTCATGGTTCAGCAGAGCAGTGCAAGGCACTGGTGGCAGAGATAGTACAATCGGACATATGGATTAGCGGATGAAGTCCTCCCTGGTTGAGAGGGAGTGTTAAAATTGGCAACTAGGGCCAAACTCCATGTGGGTCATCTTACTTATGCCAGCTGATATTTTTCTTGGATCCCTCTCATCGAGACGTGTAGGATTGATCTAAAGATCATCGTATTCTGATAAGTATTCATGGAGTTATAAGTATTCATGGAGTTATGAATTTATTTATGTTATAAGCCAATTCATCAAGGTCGGCCAGCAACCAAATAAACCCCACAGGTGCTCAACGTTTTAGTATAAAAGGAGATGATTTGAGAGTCATTGCTCATGCACACTTCTATCTTGATTTCTCTCCACTTGTCTTAGGTTTTAGTGGAAGAGAAATCTAGGAGTCGAAGCCCTAGATGTTGGAGGAAAAGACGCTACCCTAGATGCAGATAGAAGGCAACCCTAGTGGAAGGCAGCCCTAGACGCAGATGGAAAGAAGACCTAACGTTGTCCTAAAGAAGCCCTAACGCTATCCTAAGAAAGCCCTAAATGTTGTCCTACAGAATCACTAGCCACAGTCTTAACGAAGCCCTAGCTGCAGTCCTAGAATATCCTAGACGTAGTCATCTAAATGAGGTTTGTTCACACTAGTGAAAGCCGCATTTCATAAGGGAAATTTTGGGCTATATTTGAGGATGGTTAGGGACTGTTGTGTGCCCTAGCCAGTCCCATAAATTACAGCAGTAATGAAGTGACAAACAACAACATTTGTATGGTGTGTTAGAAACAAAGGAAGATAGGACAACAAGGTCACATGGTGCAACAAAGGAAGATGGGACAGCAAGGTCACGTGGTGCAGCAAAGTAAGATGGGATAGCAAGGTCACATGGTGCTGCAAAGGAAGATAGGACAGCAATGTCACATGGTGCGGCAAAAACAAATGGGACAACAAGCAATCATAGGAGCAGCAGTGGGACAGCTGCTAACTAGTGTAGCAAACCATAGGACAGCCAGGTACATAGTGATGTATAGATACATGGGACAGTTGTGACATGGCAGCAAAGGTACATGGTATAGTTGCAAGCATGGACAGCATGACAAGCATTGTGCTGCAAGCACATGAGACATGCTATATGACAACATGGTTATGACACATGGGGCAACAGTGCAGCATAAGGTGCAGCAGTGTGATGTGTACAACATGGTCATGTGATCCAGCATTGTGATGATGGGTGCAACATGGTGAGGTGCAGCATGATGACGATATGCAGCGAAATGATAGGTGAAATAGCCACCTTGGAGAATCAGCTGAAGTAGCATGTCTTCCACTAATCTCATGTATCATCTTCTTAGAGATTATCTATGCTCTTATCTAGATAAGTCAAAGTGTTAACTTCTGTTGTAAATGTACTATCTCTATCTCTCTCTCTACTGAACTATTGAAGAACATATAAGAAGAATTGATCAAGGGTTTCCCCACATTAGGGTTTGTCCCTGGCTAGTGCCACATCTTGTGTCCTCTTGTCTTGGCTTGTCTTCTACGATCTATGTTTATGTTCTATCTGCAGTTTACTTTAATACTGATGTGATTGCTAATCTGGAAAAGATATTGAGCTAACTATGAAAATTGAAATAAATTGCTCTAAGCGTAGAACATACCTCAAATCAACACATAAGGACAAGGAGGTGGCCAATGGAGTGAAGAAAGCCTTTCAGGGGATATTTCCAGCTTCTTTACAAACTGATGTACGGCAAGAATTTCCCTGTTTTGCTGTTGGATTAGAGAATTTTGCAAACATATCAGCTTTGGATGAGAGGAGGACCATGGACCCAATTCAGTGGTGGACTTGTCATGGGGCAAGTGGTGTTCATTTGCAAAGTCTTGCGGCTCTTATTCTATCACAAGCGGCAAGCTCTTCATCAGCGGAATGGAATTGGAGCACCTACAGTTTCATTCATAGTGTGAAGCGCAACACGTTGGGATCGTAGAAGGCAAATGACCTTGTATATGTGCATTCAAACCTGCGCCTTGTGTTTCGTAGGGGTGAATAATATACAAGTCGACCTCATAAAGAATGGGATGTGGATGCAAAATGACTAGATTTAGAGCTCTCTCTTTTACTCTTGATATTTGTGCCAGTGGTGATGCAAGTGCATCTGGAAGCACTAGTAGAGTTGCCTCTTCTGATGAACAAGCATCTTGTTTTATCTTTGTTGATGAGGATGAGGAATTGTATTAGTAATGATATGTTAATGTAGCCATGATTGTCTTTAGCTCATGTTTTATTTCAATTTTAGCACATATAGCCTCACATATAAAGGCTGATTTTGGAGTCTTGAATGTACTACCTCATCTATAAAGGCTAAATTTGGATATTTGCATCATGTAATCATCTCTTGGAGTTAATATAAATTTGGATTTCCTTCTAAAATGTCATTTATATGTCTCATCCTTTCTTTTCTTGCAAAATAATGTTATAATTTATTTAATATTGACTATATATATATATATATGATGTTCCGGCCACGTTTCCATTTTCTGGGGGTCGCGTTTCAGGCCGTCCCCATTTTGGAAACTTCTAGACATTTCGGCGTTTCATGCAACTTAGGTCTCGAACATGCCTTTCACTTCCAGCGGTCCGCGGACAAAATAATTGTTCCATTTCTTGTTCATCTCCTTGGGAGTAAGCTCATTCAAGTTATTCTCCCATGATGTATTCCATTTCCAATGAGAATTATTACAGCTGACACCAATGAACACTAGGTTGAAGTATTAAATAATGGAAGATTTGTTGTGCCATCAAATTATGTATTGGAAACATATTCAAGATGATTCATATCATATGCGTGACAAAAATTATGAAAGCGCAGGACAGTGGGACGCGAATATACATTTCACATTTTCAAAAAGGAATTTAATTATACTATGTCAATTAAAATATTAATT
>APFE030180439.1:0-20319 GCA_000404065.3 Pinus taeda | reverse complement strand
AATTAAAATTATATATTAAAAATTGCAAAAAAAAAAAAATTCATAAAAGTAATGAGAAAACTGTAAGAATGTACAATAATGACTTGACTGCATGTTAATTCTTGTGGATTATATAAAATTTGTCCTCGCTATTTAAAAAAAAAACCTTTAAAAGAAAAATTGTTTCACTTATCGCAAGCAAGAGAAAGAGAGGCATTAATGAGATTTAGTATCAGGCATAGGGAATGTGTGTTTTTCTTTCCTGAAGTAATATAGAATAGAATAAATGACCAATAAAAAGATAAAAAAAAATTAAAACAAGACGAAGAGATTAATGGGATAAAAAGATTAATAAGACTATGGATCAACAACACAACATAAAAATTTTAAAACGCTATCTTAGATCAGGCTAGTACCCAAGGAGGAGACATACTAAAAATAAAGATGACAGAGCATGAAAATTTAAAAACACTATTTTAAATCAGGCATGAGGAGACATACAAAAAATGAAGATGATAAAGCATAAAAATTTAAAAACACTATTTTAGATACCGAAGGAGGAGACACAGTAAAAATAAAGATGATAGAGCATAAAAATTTAAAAACTCTACACGGAAGGAGGAGATAGTAAAAATAAAGATGAGAGAGCATAAAATTTAAAAAACATAGTAAAAATAAAGACGACTACCCAGCCATAATAGATAAAAAAGAAAGTAATTGATTAGCATAAAGATTTAAAAACAAATTGAAAATAGTTTTAATAATTGAAAATTGCAAATTGTTCTCTTGAAAATGGTTTTATATAATGATGTTTTTATAAACAAATTAAAATTTCATATAAAATTTATAAAAAAAAAAATAATAAAAATGAATAAATTTCTCAGCCTACTACATTTACAAATAAGTTTAAATGCCAAAATAGAAACAGAACAATGGTGAATGGAGGAAGGGTAAGGGCAGTTGGATGTGAGACAATTGACTTGAAGAGATCAAAGAAGAGAAATTGGGTTTATGGACTTTAAAAAAAAAAAAATACAGCTTGCAGTTTTCTTACATTGACATGATATGGCACAAATTGCATGAAGGTACTTTCCCAGCTATAGCAAAGAAAATGATGATGAGAGAGATTTAAAACTGAAAGGCTATGAATTAAAACATTTCACCCAAAATTTTCATGTGAGCTTAATAAGGTAAGGTAAATTCTTGAACAAACCCAATAAGTTAAATTATTTTAATTTCTAAAGATATCAAACAAAATCATGGAAAAGTAGATGTACACCAAGAAAATAATCTTATAAACGGGAAAGACTGGGATCATTCGATCAGACCTAGTTTTCCATTTTAAAGCTTCAGATTTGGAAAATAACCAAATATATCTACCAATTGGAACTATAGCAATAAAAATAATGAAGCTACTCCAATAAAAAAAATAAAAATATTGAAACAATAACAAAAGAAAAGGCTAAACATTGGAGCAATAATAGAAGCAAACGCTAAAGCTAGATCAACAATAAATACATCAAAAATACATAGCCACTTGTTATAATTATGTACGATTTGCGACAGAATATCTATGAGCTTTTTGAAAATGAGAGATAGCATAATGATGGCTTAACTCCACATTCCTGGACATAGAGAAAGTGTATCACACATAAACGTGTAGATACATAAAGATAGTGAATCCTAGTTTAAAGGTTCGGAAAATGGTTCCTGAATGTAACTAAATTTGTTATTTTCAGATATGGATTTCTCTAATAACCCAAAGATTATATAAACTTGCTTCTCTCCATTATATTATTAAAAAGACAATTAAAAGAAGACAAGGAAAACTTAACTTTCTCTTTTATACAGAGAAGATAGAGAGCCTTTCTTGTTTCACTGAAAAGATAACGGGGCGTTTTTGTTTTACTATCTTTAGAAATGCAAGTCAAATGAAATTAAGGTATTATTGTCTTTAGAAAAGCAAGTCAAACAAAATTAAGATATTACATGGGTGAATGGAAACCTTTTGCATTGTAGATTAATAGAATGATTCAAGTAGAGGAGTCCAACTGAGCAGAAGGATTCCAATGATTCCAGGGGATTAATTGAATTGGGTACCAAGATCAGAGAATTAAGATCCAAAAATATTATAAATAACTAATTAATGCAATTACGGACCAAGAACAGAGAAAACAGATCGAAAGAAAATTAAAAATTAATAGAAGCACTATAACACAACATAAATATTTAAAAACATTAGCCCAGGCAGGCACTGAAGGAGGAGACAAGCTATTGTACCTTCAGAGATGAACTCTAGAAGAATCGTAAAATCACTTAAATATAAATACAGGTTTAGCTCCATGTGGACATAGACATAGACATAGGAAGCGGTAGAGAGGGCTTTGCTCCTTTAGTTTTCTCTGGTAAAACAGTAACTTGGGATTCGATGCTATCACATATAATGTTTTAGGTGAGGGAAATCACGTCAAAATAGGGTACGAAAATCAGGTCAATTACAGGAATGACAGATGGATTGGGTGGGTTATGGGCCTTGCTCCTTTAGTTCTCTCGGGTATAACATTTACTTGGGATTTGATGCTATCACATATAATGATTTAGGTGAGGGAAATCACGTCAAAACAGGGGAGGATAATGATTTCGGTGAGGGAAATGACGTCAAAACAGGGGAGGAAAATCAAGTCAATTGCAGGAATATGGGCTTTCTTTGATGAGGAAAGGCAAGGAAATTGAAAATTCTATTCTAATTTATGGAAACAAAAGCGAAAAATAAATCATAAATATGAATACAAGCAACATACCTGTCACGGACTGTTACAACTCTCTCGTTCCCTCCTCTCCACTGTAAATACCTCCTCCATTGATGACATCGAACAACAACGGCGTTCATTCGTCCCTTCCTGCTGCTCTTCTTGACCTATATCCGAGAAACAACTCTACTCTTCATTCATCCCTTCCTGTTGCTCTTCTTGATTCATCCCTTCCTGCTGCTCTTCTTCACCCATCCTTTCCTGTTGTTCTTCTTGATCCATATCCGAGAAGTCAAATTCAAATTCAAATTTGAATAATAGTGTTTTCTAACAAAAGCTACAGAGTAAAATAGAGGAACCCAACACACAGTCACAGGCACGTAGAGTAAAAGCTACAGAGTAAAAACAAAGGAACCCAACACACAGTCACAAGCACGCAGAGTAAAGGAGAGGATGTGAACAAATTTGTTTAGAGGCACCTATATATATACACACCGCACCACAACCTAAAGCATAGAGATTCCTTCCCTCAGAATCTCAAAAAAATCTTAAGCTTGATCGACTGTTAGAGGAGCGGATCACAGCCTACCACAACGACTATAACCAAAAAACTTGAGATGCTTTTCAAGGGATTATTCTCTTCACATCAGTGTAAAGCAGTTGGGTTTTCTTAACGAAAAAGCTTGGTTGACAGTTAAAGGAGTGGATCATAGTTAACCACAACGTCTATAATGCAAAAAAAGCTTCATATGCTTTTGATGAAATTATTTCCACATCAGTGCAGAGTAGTTGGGTTTTCAAGGAATTCTATCCACATCCAGCTCGCTGCAAAGTAGTTGCGTTTTCTTAAATTTGGAATGTTTAGGCTTCAGTTAAAGGTGTAATATTTGATACTTGATAATAAGTACTTTAAGTAATATTGGTGCAGGTTGTCCTTTTCTGGTCACTTATGCTTTCAACTATCAACGATTAATGTTACAATGTTACAATGTTACTAGAGAAGCAATGATGATAGAGAGCTCATTATATTTCTTTATTTCTATCTTAACGCACTCAATATAATTGACCGTCTTCATTTAATTTCAATACCAATAGAATTACTCTTTAAGTTGTATTTTTTTAATTTAAAATTAAAACTTTTTCAATATGAAGTTATATTTTACCCATTTTCAATACTAATTTAATGTGTAGTCTAACTAATAGATAAAAATGACTTTTTTCCAGCCATTATTTCTAGTTAATTTTAACCTAAATCTGGAAAATATTTTTAAAATCTTGTGTTTAAGTTGTTTAATACGTATAATTTCATTGCCCCATGGTTTATGGTTTTTCATGTTACACAATCCATTTATACATTCAATAATATATTTTAAACAAAAAAAATTACAATCTCCTTCTGCATTAATGCATATAAAATATTCTCATACACACATGAGCTTCTTTCCCCATAATTACTTTAATCTTTGGCCACAAGATTTTTGTTCTTAGCATCATTGTTTTAGTTCTTTGAGTTGATCTCTAGATGCACCATCCAACGCTTCTCCTCTAAATGACCTTCAATGTTACAATGATTTTAGTAGTTGTTTGGATCTTTGCATTGACATGCTATTGCTCTTGTCTTTTTGTCTTTCCCCACTTTCCCCTTCTTCTTCTCCTCCTAGAAATCTTAATTGTGATACTTCTACTTTGATCCACTTTATCTCCCTTTCATTTGTTGTATGTTCTCTAGGTAATTTTTCCACTGGAAAAATCATAATCTTTCATTAATTTGAAAAATTACATATTGTAAATGTGATATGCATATGCTTTATCTTTCTAGCCCCAGAGGGCTCAGTCAAAAATTTGAAAGGTGAGCAAAAATAAATGTATATTGTCCAGAAAATAATGTAGGATGTTCAATAAAGAAGCCTTGTATTTAGTCTGTACATTTTCCACACAGGGCCATACATAAAGATCCTATAAATATATTCAAATATTAAACATTTGTTCAAAAATTTCCAAAAAAATAACCATATCATGGGCTTTCAGCCTTGTAATAAAGTAAATCTATGTAAGGGCAGTGATAGTAGTGGTATTCACTTGTCCCTCGCTGTTTTTGGATCATCCACTCTCCTCTGGGAAGTATCGTGGCCGCCTTGGATAGCTCATCAGCACAGCTGTTATGTTCCCTGTAAATATGATTGCATGTGATAATGTTAAATTGAGCCTTGAAAATGTTTATTTCATCCAAAATATTACTGAGTGTGTGAATGTGACAAGCAGTAATATTATTAAACCAATTGATAATTATCTTCGAGTCTCCAAATATATTAATGCTCATGCAGTTATGCCCTAAAGAGAAATGCAAGAGATGACGAAGGGTGATGAGTTCAGCAAAATTGTTTGTTCCAACCCATAATCGCATCTTAACTTTGAAGTAATGACGATCACTAATGTATAGGATGAATCCACCACCACATCCCTGCTGCTGTGTTGCGCCATCAAAATACGCCCAAGGGGTATTTTTATCAATAAGTGGAGGAGCATGTGGCCTGCGGACTCGGGGTTGTGGAGGCTCAGGCATCTCATTAAATGCCGATATTATACAAGCCACAGTGTGCGACCAACAAACAGGTTCATTGTCAAATATGGAACGATTTCGAGCCAGCCGAAGATGCCAGCTGATAATCAAAGGGAGACTTTGTAGTTTTGACCCTTTATGCCAATGGTACCAACCTTCCCATGCTTTGTTAATGTCTTACCTTCCCAAATACTCGTGAAGCATAAATATTTTTCCAAAGAGAAATCAAGCCTGGACAATTCAGAAACAAATGTGAATTCGATTCCGATGATCTTTTGCATAATGTACACCAATTTGGCCCATGGAAGGATCGATGCATAAGATTATCGCCAGTGGGAATTTTATCCTTTAGAATACACCGGAAAAATATTCTGGTCTGAGGAGGCGTGGTAAGTTTCCATATAGACTTCCACTAGAAGGTAATCAAGTCTGGTATCTTGTGGGAGATCAGGGCTAAATAACCAGACTTAGGCGAGTATATACCACTATCTGAATGACACCAAATGAGTTCATCAGGGCCCTCTTTTATCCTAATATGAGATTCAGATAGAGCAGAGGTATAATCATACCATTATTGGTGCCAACATTGTGGTAAATTGAGCTGTAAGGCAGATTTCCATCTTTGAGCAAAAATGGTGGAATTATGAGGATCTGCAATGTTTTCAATTACCTTGAGCTTGTGTGAATGGAGATATTGTATAAGTTATCTAGACAACTGATATCTTCCTCCACTTCCAATCCATGGATCTAAACCAATGCGAGCCATAGATCCATCATTAATTCTCCGGGCCAGATTATCCTTGATGAGCGACAGAGTGTGAAGGAGTGCCTTCTAGATAGATGAGATGCCAGATTTAGGCCAACTAGGAAAATGAATCCAATCCATAATTTGCTGAGGCCAAATATACTTGTGATATGAGATGACATTCCAGAGATTCTGTCTAGTCAACAAGGTCCATCCCATTTTTGTAGCAAGTGCTTGCAAAAATAAAGGAAGATCTTTTAGGCCCCAGCCTCCCCATTTTTTGTTTAGCGCTATCTTGCTCCAGCCAACCCATGCAAAAATCTAGTTTTCCTGGTTCCCATTCCATAGATATATGTTACATATTTGTTGCAAATGGGCCAAGATGCTCCTAGGAATCCAAGTGAGTTCCATCCAAAATACAGGAGTGGCCTCAAGAACAGATTTAACCAAAACAAGTCTACCAACTCTAGACAAATATCTGTGGCTCCATATGGTAAGCCTTTTCTCCAGTTTTATGACGAGCGAAACCCAATCAACAATTTTCTGGTTGATAGGCTTAATCCAAAACCCCAGGTATTTGAGAACCCGGTCTAGTGGATTGATGCAGTAAGGGAACAACTGATGAGCAAAATGAGTCTCTTGGATGGAGGTTTGGGAAAAAGTAATGGTGGATTTTGAGTGACTGGCTAACATCCCAGTAGTTGATGAGAAAAGAGAGAGAATCTTGGAAAAGGAGCAAGAATCCCAAGTACTAGTATCAAGAAAAATAAGAACATCATCCATGAAAAGTAGATGGGTGAGAAAGCAGTCATCAGATATCTTGAGTCCAGAAATATCATTGTCTCTCTTATTCAATGCAATCAATCGGCTGAGACCATCCATGACAATCAAAAAAGGAGAGGTGATAGGGGGCATCCTTGTCTAAGCACCCTCTCAGAGTGAAAAAATGAGATGCGGACCCATTGATGAGAACACTGAAAGCGGGTGAGGTTATGTAGGCCATGATCCAGGTGATGAAATTGTGGGGGAAGCCCAAATGGATAAGGAGCATCTTAATGTAAAGCCAACTAACATCGTCAAACGCTTTTGCCAGACCTATCTTTAGAGTAATGGATTTTTGGTGTCTGGTCCAGATTGTATGAATGGCTTCTTGGGCCGAGCCAATAGCTTCATGAATCTGTTGATGTTCCAGAAAATAAAATTGTTGGGGAGCAATATGACGAGAGAGAATAGGGCGGAGGTGATTTATAATGATCTTGGAGATGATTTTATACAGACAATTGCACAAAGGGATGGGTCTGTAGTCATTAAAGCAGGATGGGGTGTCATAATTTGGAATGAGGGAATGAAAGTCGAGTTGATAGCATTGTACAGAGACCTAGACAATCTGCACTCTTCCACTACCTTCAGCAGATCTTGTCTAAGGAGGTCATAGAAAGCGAGGTAGAATTCAATGGTCCAACCATCCTATC
This sequence comes from Pinus taeda, assembly GCA_000404065.3. NCBI lineage: Eukaryota > Viridiplantae > Streptophyta > Pinopsida > Pinales > Pinaceae > Pinus > Pinus taeda. Next base: position 12,813 of record APFE030180439.1, on the reverse strand, counting down.
CCAGGCTCTTGTCCTTTTTGAGCCATTTTAGCATGCCTTCAAGCTCACCAAATGTCATGGGAGTGAAAATTTCCTTTGCCTCATCCTCATTAACAAATCTGGGGAAGTGACTAGCCACATTAATGATATCAGCAAGATTCGAACCAGGAGGGCTTTTGTATAGGTTCTTAAAATGAGTAGAGCCAAGGTGGGAGAGTTTTTTGAATGAATCAGCCACACCTCCTTCAGGAAGAGGTAGATTCCAAATGGTGTTTGTAACCTTTCTACCTTTCGCATAGTTATGAAAGAACCTTATGTTGTCATCCCCTGCTTTCAGCCATATGGCTCTACTCTGAAGACAAATGGGTTCCTCTCTTTCCTTCAGGATCTGAGCCTTCTGGTTCTCAAGTTCAACTAAATGAGATTTGTCTTCAACAGTGATAAACCACAAATTTCGCTCATTGAGCAGAGAGCAGAGCTCTGATTCTATGTGTAGTAGACTGAAATTCTCCCTTTGATGTTTTTCTCTAACCCAGTTGATAGAGAGATGCTTGAGCTTGGATAAGTTTAAACATAAGCCTTTTGCCATAGAGTCTGATATATCGATCGAGTTTGCAGCCCAAAAGTCCGAAACCATACGAACATAAGTAGGGTCCTGAAGCCAAACATGATTAAACTTGAAAGGGGCTTTGGGCTTATGGTGAGGCCCCAATATCTCCAGATAAATGGGGGAGTGATCTGAGATACCCCCTATGCTTCCCCATTGTTTATAGTGATGCAGCTATTGTATTAGGGGCCCCTTCATAATGAATCTGTCTAATCTTTGAGCAAGGGCTGCCTCACCCACCCTTCTGATCCTCCATGTGGGAAGAGGCTTATTCATAGGGACATCCATCAAATTAAGCCACTCCAGGAGATCAGTCATAAACCCCAAGATTGAGTCCACTTGTGCCATAGACCCCCATGATTCACCATAACCTAGGGAGAAGTTTAGATCGCCCCCAATAATGATGTGATTAAATTAGAAAATGGAGAGGCCAAGCAGGTGTTGCCAGAAATGCTCCCTCTATTGACAAGGACAATAAATGTTGACATTATGTAGGTTGGTGCCAAGCTCTGCCGAAAAGAGATCTAATCCCAAGAAACCATGGCCTCCCCAAGATGCATTGACTCTAATGGTCTTGGGATTATATTCAATGGCAAGACCACCAAATATCCCCAGAGCGTCCATTGCCATATAGTGCCATCCCAGGGAAATAGAGTTCAAAGAACTGGTGATAAGATCAACCGAGCCTAGGGTTTCTTGTAGCATAATAATGTCAATAGGTTCAATCTCAAAAAGTCTACGCAGGGCTAGCTTCTTGGAGGCACTAGCCATGCCTCGACAATTAAAAGAGAGGCATTTCATGGGGGAACGCTACCAGGGGTATTCAATGCTCTAAGAACCCCATCAAGAGTAGATTGATGGCCAGAGACGACTTCAGCTCCAGCACGTCTGATAGATTTTGATAGATAAGATTTTCTCCCCCGAGATGGAAAAGAGGCTAGACCAGGTATAGAGAGGCCCAATCTGACAAGATGTACCAGAGTGCCACTAGGTAGTGAACGGGGTCGGAGATTGTAATGATGAGATTTTGAAACCCTAGATGAAGATGGTGAAGAGAAGGATGTGGATAATGAATGCAGAGAGGGAGAAAAAGGTGTAACAACAGGGGAGGATGAAATAGTGCAATGTGCCACAATGACAGAAGGTGCAACAGAAGAGGAGAAATGAATAATAGAAGAGATAAGGGGGGTGAGAGGAGTACCCAAAGCTTTGGCGGCTTCAGCAGCTACCTGAGCCCTGGTGATAGGCGGCGAGAGTAGTCTGTGTTCCTCGTCCACTGTCTTAGGAGGAGTATTGTTGACTGGAGGAATAGGACCCGGAGTAAGGGAGAATTAGATGGCCAGGGAATAGATCCTGGATGATGCAGAAGACCCTTTAGGGTTATCCTCTGGTTTCTTATTAAGGGGGCAATCCTTAAATATGTGGCCCACCTTGTGGCACCATCGACAGTGAAATGTAACCCTTTCGTAGTCCAGTGTCTGGATCTTGGTATATTTCCCCCATTGAAGCGTAATCTTCTCCTCCAAACCCTCGCGAGTGTCTAAATGGACCAGGATGTGGGAAAGTGTTCTATTTCTAGATTCCACAAAGGTGCGGTCATGGTCCAGATATGTACCAAGGGCATTCCCGATTCTGATGAAGATCTCCTCGCACCAATACTGTAGAGGAAGCCCTAGCAAGCGTACCCATAAGGGCCCGGCCCCAATTTTTTCTCACTGATGATCAAAAAGAGCGCTCCATCTCTTGAGGACGACCAGACCCATCTCAATGTGCTAGTATCTGGCAAGAACAAAATCTATATAATTCTCCTTCGTGAAGTGAAGGGAAAACCAACCCCTAGGTAGAACCTGTACCTCAGGCAGTTCTTTGAGTAATCTGCCCCAGATTTCCTTGACCCATAAAGTGAGCATTTTGCCCGAATAAACCCTTCTGTGAACATGTCCGACAAGAATTGTGCTGGCCATAAATGTCGCTTCCCTGATTGTAGAGGTCTCACCAAACAGGATCGTAATATCTTTGGAGGTTGTCTTCACGCACTTAGATTTTCTCTTCCCCGAGTGAGGTGTCGATGGGTGTTCCATCAAAGGGTCGGGGGAACCTTCCAGTGGGATGGATTTTGCAGACTTGACCTTCACAGCCGGAGTCTCAAAACAACACGACGACGAGTTAATGGGTAAAGAAGGGTTGAGGGCCACCGAGTTATGAATGCCCGCAGACATCGCAGTGAAGAAAGATGAAAAGGGTAGATGTGGGTCGAGTGATGATAATGGAGGCATATTCGTAGTCAGAATGTGTAAAGTCCCAGGGGATAAAGGAGGTATATCCAAAGCAACGGATTCAAGAGAGAGAGACCCAATGAAAGGTGGTGCAGAACAGTGCTCTGGCAAGGTAACCACCAGCGATGAGTTTGGTGGAAAAGGGTCGGATGGGAGACTAGGGCCAGCTGCCAACGATGAGAAACAAGGGTGCCTGAAAATGACACCATCAAGCTGTGGATCCTCGGAATAATTGACCTCCTCAATATCCATTGTATCCCCCATAATACAAGCTAAAATAGAAATTCTGAAAGCGACAGATGAGGCAGCAACGAGAACGGCGGGCAATAATGTCGGCGACGGGTACGCAGCTCCAGTAAATGTGAAAGTCTGTAGTAAAACCTAGGGTTTACCCAAAGCCCTTACGCAATCCTGCAGTAATAGACATCCTTTCCTTCTCCTCTTAAGGTCACCAACTTCCCTTCATATTCTACATTTACTCATACTGTTATCTAGGTATTGTGCCTGTAAACAAGCCTCACCATTGTTATGAGTTCAAACATCTCTTACTTCTACAAATGACTATTTAAACCCCCCATATATTTTAGGATCATGTTTGATTTCTTTGGAGAGATATCCAAAATTATTTCATGTTCCTAAATTTCATGTAATCCTATACACTCAACGCTCGTCTTTGCTTGAAGTAATTCCACTAAATCCACTATTCCTCTAGATACATTATAAAGTATAAATTACACTTTATAAGAGTTTTGAAATATTCCCACTTAATCACTAGAGGATCTCCCTCTAGTATTAGGGTTTTCGTATGGCTTTCCCACCAAGTCTGGGTGTGGCCCTCTAATTTTAGATGATAAAATAAAATTTTATGCCCTTCCTCTATGTGACAAACACTAAAATAAAGCTCTAATTATTGTAATTAGTGATTTAAATTGAAAGCATCAATCTCACCTTATATGGCTTTATGTAGACCTTTGTTTCTATCTTGAATAAGGATTGTGAATGGTTCATGATGCATGAACTAGGTGTTCCTTTTTGTGTTCATTCTCAGATTTCCTCTCTAGTTCATCCCTATCCCTCGATTTCCCCTATGATTTGGCCTCTAAGTTGGAACCTCCATCTTCATTAATTCCCAACTTTTTCTCAATATTTTCCATAAAGAGATTCAAGTTATGGTTTATATCAATATCCTATTCTTCTAGCCTTGAAAGCCTCTCCTTTGACACATCTCAAGGGTTTCTAATAGATTTGTTGGCCATAGGTGGGTTTTATAGCTTTCTATTTAAACCAATCTAGATCCCTCAGAAATTACCACAAAATACCAAAAACCACCTTCTCTTATACCAAAATGATTGATAAACTGACTTGCATATTACACTCGATAGTTCATCACAACACATCCAATAAAATTATACTTAAAATATGAAATCTATACTCTCAAGGTTATCTAGACTTCTAGATTGATAAAGTTATATTTTCTAGTGTCCAATATATGAAATATGGGAAATAGAGAATTGACACAAAGACAATCACTTTACTACTACAAAAGTACTTTTAGGGGGGGCATTATCTACCTCCACAAGTGGAATTGTTGGTGGGGGGGTGTGGTAGCATTAGGGGAGGTTTTTAAACCCCCTTTAAGTTATTTTTTTACTAATTTAATGTGTAGTTGGATTAATGACGGATAATATTTTTTTTCAGATATTGTTTCTCATTAATTTTAATTAAAATTGGGTAAAGATTTTTAAAAGTTTGAATTTAAGTTATTTAATATGTAGAATTTTAGAAGAATTTGAAGGCACTAAATCCATTTATACATTCAAAAATATATTTTAAACAAACAAAAAATCGCTCCAAATTGAATCCCCAAATTCTAATGAAAAATGACTTAAACTCTGGCGCAATTTAATGTGATTTGCAATCGAACGTCAAGATGAGATCAAAATTAATTTGTAAATTTACACCTTCCTGGGGGTGCGGTGGGGGGTAGCATTAGGAGGAGTTTTTTAAACCCCCTTTAAGTTATTTTTTATACTAATTTAATGTGTAGTTTAATTAATAGACATTATATATATATATATTATATATATATATATATAATATATATATATATTATATATTATATATATTATATATATATATATATATTATAATTATATATATATAATATATATATATATATATTATTTTTTATTTTTATTTTTATTTTTATTTTTTCAGATTTGTTTCTCATTAATTTTAATTAAAATGGGTGTAAAGATTTTTAAAGGCTTGAATTTAAGTTATTTAATATGTAGAATTTGAGAAGCATTTGAAGGCACTGAACCCATTTATACATTCAAAAATATATTTTAAACAAACAAAAAATCGCTCCAAATTGAATGCCCAAATTCTAATGAAAAATGAGTTAAACTCTGCCCTAATTTAATGTGATTTGCAACCAAAGGTCAAGATGAGATCAAACTTAATTTCTATATTTATATTTTCCTTTTAATTCTTGTATTGCTAATTTATGCATTTATAACATCTAAAGGAAAGGAAAGTCACTGCGTATATAGATATATTGCATATGTGCATTTCACTGTATTCAATTTTCTTTCTATTCATGTTATTTTTTCTTTTTAAATTATATGTCTTTTTGTTTGGTTTTTGTTTTTTTTTCATTATAAGGTTTTAAAGTTTTTGAAAGAAAAATTTATCGATAATTATCAGCTTCTTTAACGCTACAAGGAGTGAGATAATGTACCTTATTTTGTTGTTTCATCTATTTGTTCAAAAATTTTAGTATAAAGTTTTTTTTGTTAAAATAGTTTGTGTTGTTTTAAAGAATTTCCTACTTTTTTTGCTTTTAATTTTAAATATATTTTGGTTTTTTGATACAAATATCTAATGACTAAAAGTTTCTTAAAAAAATTAACCCAAAGCTTGAGAGAGAAAATTCACAGTTAGAAGAATGTACTCCTTAGAGGAAACTAATCTTCAAACTTGAACCTTTGTAATTTCCAGACAAGTATAATTTTTTCTAGAGCATTATGTTCCTTTTCACTTGTAGCACAAATCATGTCCTCAACACATACACACATAAATATAGTTGTGTGCTACCCATGTCCACTATAGAGTAGATTCATTCTTATTTTAGGAATAATAATGGTCAACTAAACCTCTCAAGGGTTACATTGTCTCTACCCATGGTTTGATGTATTTCACATCACATCCATATAACAAGACATCTCTCAATAAGACTACACACCAGATCATAAGAAATTTTACCATTTTACCAAACTCTTTTTAATAAAATAAAAGGATTGAAAATGCACCCATTTAGGGCATGACTTCTCTCCTTTATGACCACACTCTACATTTTATTCCTCCCTCTATCGAAACTATGTAAAAACTATGATTTTCAACTACTTTAATCTATAGGGAATCTCCACAATACTTTCAATGTAATTGACAACCCCAAATTATTGCATTTGTACTAGGGTGCCTCCTTCAAAATTTTGACATAACATCTATAGCTCATTTCATTTTTAATTCATAATATTTCATATAATGCAGTAAGAAACAATGAAATTTAGTTGCTTTGTGGAAACATAATTTCCATGTGTGACCATACTCATTCATAGACATGATTTAAACAACAAGAACAAATGCTCAATTATAGTTTTTGCATCTCTGCCTTGGAAGAATCTATCTTCAACTCTCCTTGACCTATCACATATCCCAAATACACCAAAGGCTATTGTGAAAAATCACACTTCTTGAGATGCGCCAACAACTAGTGCTTCTTTAAAGTCTCTGGCACTTGCATCAAATGTGAGATGTGCTCCTCCTAGGTAGTAATGTATACTAGTAACTCATCCAAATAAACAATAAAAAATGAACCTATAAAAGTGCAGAATCTATCATTCATTAACATCATGAATGTCGTTGGTGCATCGCATAGGTCAGATATCATAACTAACCACTCATACTAACTTTATCTAGTTTTGATGTTCGTCTTCTAGGTATCGTCTTCTTTGACTCAAACTTGGTGATACCTTAATTTTAATTGTTTTCTATCAAAAGCTACTCATTATAAACACACAAAATATAGACAATATAGAAAGAAATAGAGGAACCCATACATATACACCACACCAGAACCTCATCCATTTAAAAAAAAAAAGCATAAAGATTCCCTTCCTCAGTATCTCAAAAAGGGCTTGATTGATGGTTAAAGGAGTGGACCAAAATTAACCACGACATCTATAATGAAAAAACAAAGCTTCATATGCTTTTGATGAAATTATTTCGACACCAATGCAAAGCAGTTGGGTTTTCAAGGAATTCTCTCCACATCCACATCACTGCAAAGTAGTTGGGTTTTCTTAAATTTGGAATGTTCAGGCTTCAATTAAAGGTGTAATCTTTGATACTCTATAATAAGTACTTTATGTAATATTGGTGCAGGTTTTCCTTTTCTGGTGGAGCTCTGCTTTCATCTATCAGCGATTAATGTTACAAGGTTACCAGAGAAGCAGTGATCATACAGAGCTCATTATATTTCTCTATTTCTATCTTAACACACTCAATATAATCGACCATGTTCATTTAATTTCAATACCAATAGAATTACTCTATAAGTTTTATTTTTTTAATTGAAAATTAGAACTTTTTCAATATGAAGTTATATTTTACCGATTTTCAATACTAATTTAATGTGTAGTCTAACTAATAGATGAAAATGACTTTTTTCCAGTGATTATTTTCTAGTTAATTTTAACTGAAATCTAACAAATATTTTTAAAATATTGTGATTAAGTTGTTTAATATGTAGAATTTCATTTCCCCATGGTTTATGGTTTTTCAAGGTACACAATCCATTTATACATTCAATAATATATTTTAAACAAAAAAAAATTCAATACCTTTTGCATTAATGCATATAAAATATTCTCATCCACATATGAGCTCTTTTCCACCTAATTACTTGAATCTATGGCCACAAGATTTTTGTTCTTAGCATCATTGTTTTAGTTCTTTGAGTTGAGCTCTAGATGCACCATCCAACGCTTCTCCTCAAGATGACCTTCAATGTTATAATGATTTTAGCAGTTCTTTGGATCTTTGCACCGACATGCTATTTCTCTTGTCTTTTTGTCTTTCCCCCCTTTCCCCTTCTTCGTCTCCTCCTAGAAAGCTTAATGGTGATACTTCTACTTTGATCCACTTTATCTCCCTTTCATTTGGTGTATGTTCTCTAGGTATTGTGCCTGTAAACAAGCCTCATCATTATTATGGGTTCGAACATCTCTTACTTCTACAAACGACTATTTAAACCCCTAATATATTTTAGGAGCATGTTTGGTTTCTTTGGAGAGATATCCAAAATTATTTCATCTTCCTAAATTACATGTAATCCTATACACTCATTGCTTGTCTTTGCTTGAAGTAATTCCACTGAATCCACTATTCCTCTAGATACATTATAGGGTAGAAATGTGACTTTATAAGAGTTTTTAAATCTTCCCACTTAATCACTAGAGGATCTCCCTCTAGTATCAGGGTTCTCGTATGGATTTCCCACCAATTATGGGTGTGGCCCTCTAATTTTAGATGACAAAATAAAATTGTATGCCCTTCCTCTATGTGAAAAACAATAAAATAAAGTTATAACTATTGTAATTAGTGATTTAAATTGAAAGCATCAATCTCACCTTATATGGCTTGATGTAGACCTTTGCTTCCATCTTGAACAAGGACTATGAACGATTCATGATGCATGAAGTAGGTTGTTCCTTTTTGTGTTCTTTCTTATATTTCCTCTCTAGTTCAGCCCTATCCCCTGATTTCCCCTCTGATTTTGCCTTTAAGTTGAAACATCCATCTTCATTAATTCCCAACTTGCTCTCAATATTTTCCATAAAGAGATTCAAGTTATGGTTTATATCAATATCCTATTCTTCTAGCCTTTAAAGCCTATCCTTTGACACATCTCAAGGGTTTTTAGTAGATTTGCTGGCCATAGGTGGGTTTTATAACTTTCTATTTAAACCAATCTAGATTCCTTGGAAATTCCCACAAAATAACAAATGCCACCTTCTCTTATACTAAAATTATTCATAAACTAACTTGCATATTACACTAGATAGTTCATCACAACACATCCGATAAAATTATACCTTAAATATGAAATCTATACTCTCAAGGTTATCTAGACTTCTAGATTTATTAAGTTATATTTTCTAGTGTCGAATATATGAAATGTGGGAAATGGAGAGTAGACACAAATACAATCACTTTACTAGAAAAATACTTTTAGGGGGGCATTATCTACCTCCACAGATGGAATTGTGGGTGGGGGGGTGTTAGCATTAGGGAAAGTTTTTGAAACCCCATTTAAAAGATATGAACTACCACCAAAAGTGGCTTTTTGGGGGTGGTTCCAACCACCCCCAAAAGTCTCCTTTTCGGGACAGTTGAAAATCACCCCAAAAAACCACTCTTGGGGGTGGTTTGGAACCCCCTTGAAAAGTGACTTTTGGTGGAAATTTTTTAAAGCCCCCAAAACGCATCACCTCTATAAACATGAAAGGGTGGGATCATTTGATAAGACCTATATTTCCATTTTCAATCCTCAAGAAAATGATACATCTAATGTTCTCTCACGCTTGGGAAATAACCAAACATATTCACAATGAATGATCCAAAATTGGAGCTGTAACGATAATAATAACAAAATAAAAGGAAAGATCAACAATAAATACAAAAAAAGCCACTTGTTATAATGATCTACTATGGTTTTCATGCGTGAGAGAGTATCTATGAACATTCTAAAAATGAGAGACAATACAATGATGGCTTAATTGCACATTCCTTGACATAGAGAAGGTCTATAACATACAAATTTGTAAATTGATAAACATAGTGAGTTTTGGTTTAAAAGCATAAAGTTAAAAAAAGGAAGGTAACTACACTGATATGTTTGTTACATAGGTGGATGGATTCTTTTTGAATTACAGATTAATAGAATGCTTCAAGGGGAGTAGTGATGTGGCTATATGATTCAAACTAAGCAAAAGGTTTCCAAGGGATTAACAGAATTGGGTACCAAGGCTATAGAGAAAAATATATAAAAACATTATAAATAAGGAATTAATGGGATTAGGCACCAATAATAGAGCAGTGATATTTAAAAAAAATGAAAAGTTAAAAGGAATTAATGGGATTCATGACCTAGAATAGAGAAAAAAGATTATAAGACATAGTAGATAAGAGATTAATGAGATGAGGACCAATGACATAACATAAAGATTTAAAAACATTGGGCCAAGAAGGTACTGAAGGAGGAGAAACAATAGAAATAAATTTGAATCTATTGTATATGTTTGCACCTTCAGAGACAAACTCTAGATGACTCATCAAAAAATTGAAATATAAATATAGGTTTAGCTCCATGTTGACATAGAAATCGAGAGGGAGGGCTTGCTTCTATAGTTTCAATTTGGTATTCGATGTTATCATAGATAATAATTTAGTTTATACATTTAGCTAGCACAATATTGATTAAAAACAACTGAGGAGAAATCACATGTATATATGTTTAACTAATAATAATAATAATAATAATAATAATATAGCTAATTTTTTAATTTTTTAAATTTTAACAACAGAAGATGTATTATGAAGTAAATGCTTTGTTGTTTATTATGGATTCATGCTTATTAACATTTACTAACCATTTAAGTTATATGATTGTGCTAATATGTGAATTTATATTTAAAAAATGTTATTTTTATCTTTTTTGTATTGATAATTTGCAACATCTAAATGAAACTAAAACTACTACTTTCATAATCATTTGGAGAATCAAATCACAGAGATCGGAATCAATGAAGTGTCTAGATATACGTTATGCTCAGGACACAAGTCACTATAGCATTTGCAACATCTAAAGGAAACTAAAACTACTACTTTCATAATCATTTGGAGAATCAAATCACAGAGATCAGAATCAATGAAGTGTCTAGATATATGTTATGCTCGGGACACAAGTCACTATAGGATTTACAATATCTAATTCATGCACATTAAATTAAACTAACAATGACGAAAAGTAATGCATAGAGATAACTATGATCCAAGTCACTAAACTCATTTCACCTCCTCCAGTGGCCTTTCATCTACCCTCATGACTCTTGTGCTTCCTCTCTATTCTCTTATGTTCAATGAATTTTACATGCCTAATTCATCCGATCATGGCTATTAACATTATGATGAGAAATATTTACATTATAATAACAAAGGAGACATAAGATTGTAGTTTGAAACACTAGAATCCTTGCAGTAAATGCTTCTATGAATCCATATAGATTTGCATGAACTGTTGATCAATATTTTGGTGTTCATATCCTATATTTACTATCTAGTCAACTTGTTTGTGCATCTTCTATTAACGTTAACACAATGCCTTGGGCTACTACATGAATCTAGATAGCTTGTTTAACAAAACCCTAGTTATGTTTCTATGGGGTAAAATGCATGGTGTATGGAGAATGAAAACTACCCTCAAAGGCCTTCCCAGGACCTTTGACAGACTGTAAGATTATTTGCAGATGCTACCAAGTTACACACATGTTCATCTATCAATATCAATTAACAAAGTATGGAAAGAGGATTACCTTAAGTCTCCTTCTAGATTTGTTTGGAGATCTCAATGTAGCCAAGAAGAACTCCTTCAAAGCTGGCTCCAAATCAATTCCTGCACAAAGGAAAGGAAAACAAAATCACCGCATACAACCTTGAAAACCAATATATGAATGCACAATGAACATATATTCGCATATAACTAAACTACTCATCTAAAAAAGTATTGAATGCACAACTTCATGAACAATGTTACCGACACCATGGAGTAGGGAACACAATTGTAGTTTTGTATTAATAACAAAGGAGTGATTACAACCATTTATTGTATCAGTCTTCCTTTTCCCCTTCTGCTTCTCTCTCTCTCTCTTCTAGCTCACTTCTTCAAGTATGTGACAATTCACAACAGCTTAGTAGGCTATCCTTTCAAATGCTCTCACCCCTTTCACAATGACTCTCTCATTGCTTATAGAGCAATCAGTTTAGGGTTGCCAAGTTCCTCATAGAGTTCACTAGGGAAAAAGCAATGAACTTGCCCTGCTTTTCAACTCTTTCCCATTTGCCTCCTTTTCTCAGATTAGAATTTCTCCAAATAGGTTATTTTTGGATGTTTCCTTACTTTTCTTGAGTAAATTTAGGGGAAAATATCTAGATATTTGTGAGTCAATTTGTTGGTTTGACCCACTAAACTTCCCCTAGTTTCACTAACTTTGCCCCTAGTCTAACCACTTGAGTTAGTAGGGTCACTAATGCACCCTAAGGCTTGGTAACAAGCTTTATAAAGCAGGTTTTTAGTGTGCAACTAGTGTTAGTGTGGAATCAAGGCTTGCAATTGTGGTCTTTTCTTCAGTCATCATGTCTTTCACCTCTGAATTCATGAGAAATTCACTTTGTTGTATAACAGATGCCCCCTAAAGTATGATATCAAAGGTAAAGACAATGGCCGAAATACTTTACTGAAACTATAATTTTTCCTATCAAAATGTAGAGAGACAGAAGCTTCAAGTGGTAAGGGAAACCTGATACAACACACAGATATAGATATATATAGATATATATAGATACAACACTAGACTCATGAACACTACAGAGTGTTTAGGATACAGAGATGCAATTAAATCAAGGTATATAGGTCTAAACAACCAAGATGCAAAGGGTGAGTGAATCCCACCATGAGGCAGTACCCCAGTGGTATAGTTTTGGAATACAAAAGAAATGCATTTGTTGGTAGACACCAAGATAGGAAAGTAGAGACTAGACCAATGAGATTTGAGTGGAGGATCCCAATCTCTCTCTCTCTCTCTCTCTCTCTCTCTCTCTCTCTCT
>APFE030180436.1:43957-84776 GCA_000404065.3 Pinus taeda | reverse complement strand
AAACCCCTCAGCAACAAAGGCGTCCCCTTGAAGCCAAAACCGCTCTGATACCAAATGTAGGTTTTAACCCCGTACAGAAATTACCTGCATACGAATTCTAAATCACAGAAAAATAAACAATGCGAGAGCATAACACATAAAAACACATATGCACAGAGATTTTTCCCCTGGATCCCAAAACCGGGACTACCAGCTTGATTTTTCATTATGTTCCTTTCAATGTTAACAATACATATTTATACATGCTGAAGCATCCAATACCATGGACCAAAAACCATTGCGTCCAAAACCATGGACCGAAAACCATAGGTAGGTTCGCCCAACCTAATATAGGGTCCGAAAAAAAATTTCCCGGGGCGCTGCCCCGGACAGGGGGGATTGCCACCCCGCGCTGTGCAATCGGCGCAACAAAGGGGGGGCTCCACCCCCCCTCTAACCCCTCGGTTCACTATGTAGGTAAGTCGTGGAAAGAATATAACACAACCCAACAAGTTTATCAAAGCAGTGAACAATATACGAAGAAGAGAATTCGAAGTAAAAAAGAAAAAATTGGGCCGCAAGTTTGCAAAGCATATCTGAAATTTTTGTGCAAAATTTTTAGAAACAAATAGCATATCTAGATTCCTTGTGAAAAAATACCCAAATTCAAAAAAAAAATTGGCTGAATCGAAGTTTGGATGAGGGCAATATCGCTGATTTAAAATCAGCTCTTTTTCCAGAAAATTTCCTTGCAGTGGGAAAGATAACATAGATTGGTGTGCTAGCAAAGAATTTGTATGCACGTGAGGTTCAAGATGCATGAAAATCCTTGAGGTGCAAGGAAAAGGTTAGAGACTTGGTGGTTGAAAGGGAGAGTAAATTACCTCTATGCAGCCCTAGAAGAAGTCTCCTACAATTGTGGGGGAGCCACAATTGGAGATGTTGAGAGGAGACCGAGTGGAGGCATCCACTCATGCAGAGACCTCCAGTAGGGGGAAATTTCAAGCCAAGTGGGTAGAGGGATCACATGCAGCCATACCTCCAGGTGTGAGGTGGGGTGATGTGAAGTGATCGTCCCAAGAAGGCTGAAATTGGGAAAGGTCCATTGAGAGGTTTTATTTCATGGATCGTACCTTGCTATGGGAGCTCAAAGTACATAGTAGCAGGAGGAATCAGTGGGATTGATGCAGTTAGAGATCAAAGTGACAGAGGCTTAAGCAGTTAGATACTGAAGAGCGCAGAGAAGGATTGACAACAGTGCAACAAAGCTGAGTCAGTAGAAGCGCAGAGTTTTCAATCGACAGAGGCAATAGTAGTCAGAGACTTTGATGACAGAGGCATCATTCTAATTCAGGTTGGATGTTTTTTGTTTCTAGAGTTGCTAGAGAAACAACACTTGAGAGAAATGTTGCATGCAGAATATTCCAAAGGTTCAGGATTGGGATCGAGTTGAATTCCTTTCTTATTGAGAAGGAATGTTGAAAATAGCAACAAGAAACGCTAAAAATAGCATTCAGAATATTCCAATTTGATTTGTCCTTGAATTATAATTGAGAATTAAATTCAAATTTAGTCTCAACAGCTACTTGAAAAATAATTAATTAATTCATTTTGGATTAATTAGCTGGAGAAATTCAAGCTAGAAGTCTTTGTGAAGTCATGCAACAGTTATCCTTTAAATTAAGGAGATTATCCCTTAATTAAAGAGATAAGGATGAGTTGTATTTGAGTTGTAATTAGTTAGCTCAGTTAACTGAGTTAAGTCCAGTTAAATTAGTTCCAAACAATTTGAGGAACTAATTGTGAGTTCAGTCAGTTAATGCATGCATGCATCAAACTAGTGTACTCTATATAACTAAAGATTCTCTCATAAATAACTCATTCATGTCAGTTAAGAAAAAGACCCAGTTGAAATTAAAGACAGGGACATTGTACTATCAAGTGGAGGAATTTTACTACATAGGAAACTCATCCATGCAAAAGGAACAAAGTTCCTTGAGGATTGTGCAGTTTTACAGGGTGTGAGATCAATGTGAGTGATCAGTGTTACACTTGGTAACAATAGGATCACCTAGGAGAAACAACAAAAGGAAATAGGAGCTTGGAGGGCAGAGGAGAAGACTTGTGAGAAGCTTTGTTTTCCTGTGAGCATCCAGGAGGATTATACAAAGAGTTGGATAGCTGTGAGAGCTAAAGCTTTGTGTAATCCTAAGATATTTCCACTTGTATGATAATACAGACAGTGGGGTTTTTAGCTAAGGCTTTCCCTAGAGTATTCTTCTGCATTTCATGTGTGATTGATTCTTCTTCTATGTTATGTGTTCTATTTGATCTTGCTCAAATCGATTAAGCTTCTGCAAGTTTGATTGTAGAAGTAGATTAAGTATTTTGTTTTAGTACATTGCATTATCGAGTTAATCTACAGTTAGATTTTCTACATAGATCTCAGAGGTAGATTTGTAGAGAATTTATAGGAAATTCTACATGGTATCAGAGCCAAGTTTATCGGAGCAGTGAACAGTATACAAAGAAGAGAATTCCAAGTAAAAAATAAAAAATAAAAAATAAAATAAAAATAAAAAATAAAAAATTGGGCCGTGAGTTTGCAGAGCAGATATGTAATTTTTTGTGCAAAAATTTTAGAAACAAATAATAGATCTAGATTCCTTGTGAAAAAATACCCAAATTCAAAAAAAAATCGGTTGAATCGGAGTTCGGATGAGGGCAATATCGCTGATTTAAAATCAACTCTTTTTTGCAGAAAATTTCCTGATGGCGGGAAAGATGAAACAGATTGGTGTGCTAGCCAAGAACTTGTATGCACTTGAGGTTCAAGATGCATGCAAACCCTTGAGTAGAAAGGCAAAGGTTAGAGACTTGGTGGTTGAGAGGGAGAGTAAATTACCTCTCAATATGCAGCCCCAGAAGAAGTCTCAGACAATTATGGAGGAGCCAGAATTGGATATACTGAGAGGAGACCGAGTGGAGGCATCCACTCATGCAGAGACCTCCGGTAGGAGGGAATTTCGAGCCAAGTGGGCAGAGGGATCACATGTAGCCATATCTCCAGGTGTGAGGTGGAGCGATGTGAAGTGATTGTCCCAAGAAGGGTGAAATTGGGCAGGGTTCAATGAGAGGTTTTATCTCATGGATCGTACCTTGCTACGAGAGCTCAAAGTACATAGTAGCGGGAGGAATCAGTGGGATTGATGCAGTCAGAGATCAAAGTGACGGAGGCTAGAGCAGTCAGATATTGAAGAGCACAGAGAAGGATTGACAATAGTGCAGAAAGGTTGATTCAGCAGAAGCGCAGAGTTTTCAATCGACAGAGGCAATAGAAATCAGAGACTTTGATGAAAAAGGCATCATTCTGATTCAGGTTGGATGTTTTTTTGTTTCTAGAGTTACTGGAGCAGCAAGACTTGAGAGAAGTGTTGCATGCATAATATTCCAAAGGTTCAAGATCGAGATCGAGTTGAATTCCTTTCTTGTTGAGAGGGAGTGTTGAAAATAGCAACAAGAAATGTTAAAAATAGCATTCAAAATATTCCAATTTTGATTTGTCCTTGGATTAGAATTGTGAATTAAATTCGAATTTAGTCTCACCAGCTACTTGAAAAATAATTAATTAATTCATTATGGATTAATTAGTTGGAGAAATTCAAGGTAGAAGTCTTTGTGAAGTCATGCAGCAGTTATCCCTTAAATTAAGGAGATTATCCCTTAATTAAGGAGATAAGGATGAGTTGTATTTGAGTTGTAATTTGTTAGCTCAGTTAACTGAGTTAAGTCCAGTTACATTAGTTCCAAATAGTTTGAGGAACTAATTGTGAGTTCAATCAGTTAATGCATGCATGCATCAAACTAGTGTACTCAAGATAACTGAATATTCTCTCATAAATAACTCATGCGTGTCAGTTCAGACAAAGGCCCAGTTGAGATTAAAGACAGGGACATTATACTATTAGTTGGAGGAATTTTCCTATAAAATAAATTCATCCATGCAAAAGAAACAACGTTCCTTGAGGATTGCACAATTTTACAGGGTGTGAGATTAGTGTGAGTGATCAGTGTTACACTTGGTAACAATAGGATCACCCAGGAGAAACAGCACAAGGAAATAGGAGCTTAGAGGGCAGAGGAGAAGGCTTGTGAGAAGCTTTGTTTGCGTGTGAGCACCTAGGAGGATTGCACTGAGAGCTGGATAGTTGTGAGAGCTAAAGCTTTGTGTAATCCTGAGATATTTCCACTTTATGATAATACAAATAGTGAGGTTTTTAGCTGAGGCTTTCCCCAGTGTATTCTTTTGCGTTTCATGTGTGATTGATTCTTCTTCTCTGTTATATGTGTTATATTTGATCTTGGTCAAATCGATTAAGCTTCCGCAAGTTTGATTGTAGAAGTAGATTAAGTATTTTTCTTTAGTACATTGCATTATCAAGTTAATCTACAGTTAGATTTTCTACATAGATCTTAGAGGTAGATTTGTAGAGAATTCGTAGGAAATTCTACAGAAAACCCTAGAAACAATTCAAGCAAAATATATCAACAAAGAATCTAACAACTTTCAGAATTCATATGTTAGACTTTTCACTAGGGTTTCATACAAAAGAATCAATCACAGTCAATCACAACTAAGTCATTAACATGACTAGCTTCCACTAGGGTTAGTTGTAAACCCTAGATTTCCAATCAACCATCAATCCCAACCAAAACTCAGATTTCAACAATCTCAAACTATCATATTGTCATCATATATAAGATATTTTTGCTTCTACTAAGGTTCAACTCCAAAACCATAGAATTCCATTTCCACAATTTCAATAATCACAAATAGATCTTAGATTGTTATATCACACATACTAGACAATTTAACTTGCTACTACCATTTAGTTGCAAAACCCTAGATTTCCAGATATCATCATCCTAGAATCCTAGACAAGGACTTCTAATAACCAAGTCAACACACATATCTAGGAATTCATAAGCATTCATAAGAATATCATATGTCTGACAACATTAATACATTTATTGAATTGAGACTTCTGTGATCCATATCAATTTTTTGAAATTTTTTGATCCATACCAATTACAATATTTTAATCTTAATTTATTTTATAATTTATTTACAAAAATTAATTTAAAATTAATATATTTTATAATTAATTAATTCTAAGCCTATAATACTATATTTTTTTATTGTTAAAATAGACCATTGAATTAAATTTTTAATATGTAATATTTTTTTCTAACACTTGATTCTCTAATTTATCTCGAATTCAACTCTTTGATGAATATATATAAATTTTTAATTAATAATAAATTACTACTACTCAATTTTTCAGCATTATAATAATGTAACCTAATATTTTTATCTAACAATTATTTAAATTAATTTATTTTATAATTTTTAATTTAATTTATATTTATCAATAATTTGCAATTAATTTATTTTATGATTACTATATTTATAAATATAACTTTACTCTTATTCTAGCCTATATATTTGTACATGCGGTACACTTACATTTTAATTTGATATTACCATAACCAGATTTTTCTTATTAACATAATTAATTGAAATAATATTAAATAAATTGAAAATTAAAAAATTAAAATATATCTATATTCTATATCATTATATCTATATATATATTATATTTATATATATATATTATAATATATCTATATATATATATATATTTCATACGCCCATTTCATAGTCAAACTAGCTGTTATCTAGTCAAATCCAGCTGTTATCTTTATAGCCATTACCTTATCGAGAAAATTTAGTCATGGGATACTATGCCCTATCTATTTAATGTGCAAAGTGAGATATGTTCATTCAACTTGTCCTGATGATGAACCACACTGGTTGGTTCGAAACGCGTCGACAAAAGTTTTTCTATGTGATTTTCGCTGAAGATTCTTCAAAAAAAATTAATACATATGACATAGATCAAGCTAGGGTTTCTACCAAAAGGACATATCTATATATGCCTATATTTCATCATCATGCAAAGATATTTCATATCATGTGTTAGTCAAACCCAACTTCACAAAAATATTAAATAAGAGTTAGACATACAAACTTGATTAGACTAGGATTTGATCATACAAACACTCCCATACGAGGGAAATCATTTCTAAGACATTGTAGGGGTCTTTCTCACACATTATACCAAGCCCTAATGAGTTAGGCTTTCAATGTAGAACCATATCAAACCCAATATTTCCAAAATTTCAAAGGTTCAGGATTTTAAACCTTATCATTCAACCCTAAAAAGTTAGGTTTTCCTAATCATACCAAAATCCCAAACATGACGTCATCAATAAAACTTCAAATAGCATTTCACAATATTCCTAAGAATTTTAGGGTTTCATACATTCACATTATAGCATACCCTTTGGATAGGATTTTCCAAAACCTATCTAGTGTTCTACAAAATTTGTTTAGAAAGTGGGTGGGGTGGGATATTTATCAAGTGATGAATCACCAAGAACAAGAATCATTATAATTCAATATAGCTAGACATAAAAATGTTGTAATAGACTATCAAATGAATTATCCTTTCAATATATAAAATAAAAAAAATAAAAAAATAAAAAGTTGTATTTAAATCACACCTTTGTTCCTTGAACTACCTTGTCTTGAGAGGTTCTCATTCATACTTCTTAAGAAACTTTTCCTAATCAAGACAATAGAGGGAGAATGGTGATTAGTATTTAATATAATAAAAAATAAATGAATACATAAACCAAAAATTGAAAGGAAATCATATAATTATCTTAGGGAGTTGTTGGGGGCTCCCTCCAAAGCTTGACGGATACCTACAAACTTATAAAAACAATAAAAGTGTCTTTTCCAAAATATGTTAAAAACATATAAATTCTAAAACATATAAAACAAGATATCTAAAGTTATAGGCAAAGGACTTAGTAGTGTAAGTCCCTAATGTTAGATTCTTCGGGCTTGGATTTCTTTGAGTCTCCTTCCTCAGCAAAGTTAGCATGATAACTATCACTCTTCTTATTTTTTGGATTGTTGGGACAATCTCTCTTGTAGTGACCCTTTTTATGGCATTGATAACATTCTATCTTGGACATGTCAACTTTCTTCCTTGCTCCTTTCAATTTCTTTCCTTATGTTGAGCAATGTAGGCATTTGATACTCCTTCAGGATTGGCAACTAATGAGATCCTTAATTCTTCTTGACTGCAGGTAGCCCATAGTTCTCCAAAAGTGGAGCTTCCTTCCAACTGTTTAAGACTTGCAGCAAATGCACCCCAAGAGGATGGAAATCCTAACAGTGCAGTGATCACGAGTTCTTTATCTAGACCAATTTCATCACTGGCCAAAAGATCATCTCTGATTCTTGCTATCTTCACAAATAAGGAGGCCACAATGTCTTCTTTAGTCATCTTTGTGGTCCTTATCTCATTCTTCAAACTTGCTACTTGATTAATGTTCTTAATAGTAAATAACTTTTACAAGGATTCATACATTTCTTGAGCATGATCGATGTTAGCTATGAATGGGACAAGGTTGTCCTTTATTCCTTCCACCATGAGAATCATGGCCACCAATTCTAATTCCCTACATTTCACTTTGTTAGCACCACTAGAATCGTCTATAGACTTCTTTACCTTTCCTTTGACCAAGTCCAGTACCTTGTTCTTTTCAAGGATTAGGGAAATCCTCTTCTTTCAGGATCTGTAGTTAGAGGCCCCTATAAGTTTGTTCTCACCTTGATTGTATTAGACATCTTCCTTGAGTATAGTAGACTCCTTCCCTGAGATAGTCTTTTTTGAATGGTTCCTTGATCAAGTGCTTGAGACTGCATTTTACTTCCTTCTTCACAAATGCTCTGGTACCATGTTCGAAAATCACAAAGGTAGAAATATTTTCTTATTCTTGAAAATTCTTGTGATGTTTCTTATTCTTACAATTCCTTATATCTTCTTTCCTTTAATTCATCAAGCCATTACCAAAGCAGCAACACATAAAAACAATAAACACTAGATGTAGGCACTATGCCAGGGAAAAGCCCCCCTTGAAGGGAAAACTCGATCAAGAAATTATTCCTTTCAATAGTATTCTTTGAGACTCTTCACGCTAGACCAAGACAAGACCTTCCCTCCACACCAAGTCACCCTCCCATAATTTCGACCCCTTTCCAGCAACTTCCAGCAACAAAGAAACTTAGAAGGCTTCAATCTCCCAATCTAGGACACGAAACAGACGGAAAGAGGCACCAAAATTTCAATTGTTTCTTTCTCTTTAGACTTCCCCAAACTCACATTCACTTTGGCTTCTCGGAAATAGTCTTCACACTTTTCCCAGCTACAAGAGATATTGAACTTCTTGTGAGAGAGAGATGCTCCAAATGAATTGAATATGCTTGTATTTATAGGCTCCATGTGAGGTCGAATGGGATCCTTAGGCCGATTTGATCTTCTTCTAGGGCGACATGGTGTGTAGGATACATAAATCACATTTGACTCAATACTTAACCGTTTTACTTGATTAAAAAGCCCAAGAAGGGTCTCTTTAAAAGTACATGACTCTATTGACTCAGAATAAATCATAAAAGTCCTCAATAGGGACTTTGAACTAAAACATGGTGACCCAAGCACGAAACCCGTGCTTTAATAAGTAACAACAACAATAATAGTAATAATTTTCTTTATTATTTTGATAAGTACATTCCATGATGACTCAAATACATTAAATGAAGACCGAACCTAGTTACATTTTCAAATGACTTTGTCAAAAGAAGAACACATTCATCATTTTAGTGAGATTATTTATTCATACTTTGGAAACAACATTCTCCAAAGGTTAGGGAATGTTTACTTTACATTATATTTCCTTTGGCTGATAGAGCTCGTGGTGCCATACAAATTTTGATTCTATGTAGATTAGGGGGGAACATACAAGTCTATATATTTGAGATATCTTTGTTACTTCCTTCTTTATTCGGCCTAGTCGATGAGTAGGAGATGACAACACAAACATCCATTTGACATTGGAATTGAATCTAAATTGACCTATTATGTCCGGAATATGGTCTTCTTCGAGATTGGTTATAAACTATTTAATGATTTTTCGGTTACTGTATACTAGTGCATGCAAAAAGTGTATGTTTTTGAGTTGTAGTTGTCTGATGATCTTTTGGCTTATCGGATATAGATGTGGATCGTCATGAAAGATATTAAGTTTTCTATAGGGGTGATGAGATGTGATCTCTCGCTAGAACATATGTCGTTAAAATTATATTTTGAGGAATTTAGAACTATAGTTTATGTAAACAAATTTTAAATTAATATAAAGGTTGTTGGTTTTTTATATTGAAAAAAAATGACAATACAAAGACAAAATTAAAATAATATAAAAAAATTTAAAAAAAAAATAATTTGATTTATTAAAAAGAAATTCAACTTTTTAAATTCATAATAAGATGAATATCACTCAAATGAATATGGAAATCGATATTTTTTATTAAATTGTTTATTATATTAATTTTAAAAATATGATAGGAAGAACCATAAAGATGTCCAATGTTAGCTCAACCATTGGGGGATAAAGGAGGAGATTATCTTGAAGAATAAAGATGAAATTAAAAACACTATTAATTTCTAAATTTAAAGATAAGTTGTGGGATGATAAGGAGTTAGAGAGAAAAGGGAAGCTAAGATATTATAAGGAGGTGATCAATTCCACTCTTGTTAACCAGAATTATATCTTTGTCTTGATCAATGCTAAGAAGAAAATGAACATTGCAAAGATAAAAACTAATTCTCATGAGCTTCGAAGTGAGACCGGGCATTGGTCTATTCCCAAAACACCTTGGGACGAAGGAATTTGCCCCCTTTGCGATACTAAGAAAGTTAAAGATGAACAACAATTTGTCCAGGAATGCTTGATCTTTACTCCCATCCTCTCTCCTTTTTAGAATATTTGTCACACTACTAGCCTTTATGACTTGTTAAGTCAAAAAAACTATAATGATCTCGGAATGCTTCTCCCACTACTTTTTTATGATAGAAATAACATATTAAAGAGCCTCAATTAATCGCTTTAGGTCTAATAGACCATATTGCTCTTTGTGGACATTAACCATCATCATGATCATTAAAATTAGTAAAAATAAAATCGATATTATTTATATAAATAATGATTATTATATAGTTTTAAGGATTAGTTCAAGTAGTTTAGAGTAAGAGGTGAAGTTCTTTGATATTGTTGTTAATCATTGTTCAGTTTTTTTCAATTCACTTGAAGTAAGGTCTCGTTCCCTTTACCATCCATAAAATATAGAGAAGTACTCCAAAATTTCTCTTAAATTAAAACAAATAAAAATAAAAATATTATATATTTAAAAAAAAATAAGTGAAAATTCAAAATATATAAAAATAGATATAAATGAAAAACAAAATAAAATTTAAACTGATATAAAAATTATAAATTTTAATTTTAATTTATTTAATTATATCTGTAACTTTTCAAATTAATAAATCATATTTTTCATAAATTTATAAAATCAATATTAGATCATAAATTTTTTTAAAATTGTTATATATAATCGAAGAGTACGCTAGGAAGATACTCTATGTTTTCCTTTTTATTTATTTCACTCTCAATAATATTTATTAAACTTATTGAATTTTATAATAATTATTATAAAGATTTCTTTATTTATAAAAGTTTATTTTCAATAATTTTAATATTAATGTTTTAATGAATTTATATTTAATTATTAATAATTTCTTTATCTGTGCCAGCTAGGAAAATTTGCCGCATTGCTATTATAAAAAAAATTAAAATATATTTGTAAAAATATTAGTTCGAAAAAAAAAAAAATTAGATTTCAAATATTAATTAAAAACCAAAAAAATTGTCAATTTAATGAATACTTCATTTTTCTTCTACATAATAATGTATATAATTTTTATACTTCACTATCCTTTATTTTAATTAAATATCTAATTATGAATTAAGATTTCTGTGATCCATGTCAAGTTTTATGAGGAGAGTTTCTGGCAGAAATCACATAATAATGCATTTGTGGACGTGTTTTGAACCAACAAGTGTGGTTCATCGTCATGACAAGTTGAGGAACCAAATCATGGCAACATTTTAAATAGGGAGAGCAGATCAACCAACAACTATAATAAGGGTTATATTTCACTAGGAAAAAGCTATATTTGACCAGGAAATCACATAATAATGCATTTGTGGACGTGTTTCGAACCAACAAGTGTGGTTCATCGTCATGACAAGTTGAGGAACCAAATCATGGCAACATTTTAAATAGGGAGAGCAGATCAACCAACAACTATAATAATGGTTATATTTCACTAGGAAAAAGCTATATTTGACCAGAACTGTACCAAGAAACAACTATGTTTGACCGGGAAATTGTACTAGATAGGGATAGGGCCATTCAAAAGAGTTTGTTATGTTAACTTTATTACTAAATAAAAATAAATTTAACTATTTATATTAAATGAGTATAAACTAATAATAGATTCATTATTATTATTAAAGTAATATAAATCAAATATAAATTAATATTATTTAGTTAGTTAGATATTAAATCAAAGGACCTTTATTAGTTAAATTCATTTTTAATTTCTTATTCATTTATATTAAAGATATAATGGGGTGATTAGCACCAATCATTAAATTTCTTTATTAAAGTGAAACTAATTATAATAATTATTACACCATCTTAATATTTGACTAAGGTTTAATTTGATAGATTTATTATTCTTATTAAAACTATACAAATTACAAACAAAATAATATTATTAATATAGAATGAAATAATAAGAAATTATAATGAATATGAGTTCTTGTTTATTTATTAACATTAAGCAAAGGATTAATGCATTTAAGGGTGAGCTTAACGAAAATAAGATTATTAATAATATTATTTTGTAATTTGTATAGCTTTAATAAGAATAATAAATCTATCAAATTAAACTCTAGTTAATTATTAAGATGGTTTAATAATTAATATAATTAGTTTCATTTTAATAGATAAATTTAATGATTGGTGCTAATTACCCATTATATCTTTAGTATAAATGAATAAGAAATTAAAAATGAATTCAACTAATAAAGGTCCTTTGATTTAATATCTAACTAACTAGATAATATTGATTTAATATCTAACTAACTAAATATATATCTAACTAACTAATAATATTAATTTATATTTGATTTATATTATTTTAATAATAATGAATCTATTACTAGTTTATACTCATTTAATATAAACAGTTAAATTTATTCCTATTTAGTAATAAAGTTAACATAACAATTTTTTTTGAATGATCTTATCCCTATCCAGTACAATTTCCAATCAAACATAGTTGTTTCCTGGTACAGTTCCCGGTCAAATATAGTTGTTTCCTAGTCAAATATAACTGTCATTATAGCTATTGGTTAATCTACTCTCCCTATTTAAACTGTTGTCATGATCTAGTTCCTCAACTTGTCCTGACAATGAACCACACTTGTTGGTTCGAAACACGTTGACAAATGCATTATTATGTGATTTCCGCCAAAACCTCTCCTCAAAAAATAATGTATCTAATTTTATATTGAAAAATAAAATAATTAAAATATATATATAAATAATTAATTACTTTTTATTATAATAAAAGATGTATAAATCGAATTGGCATATATATAAATACAAATATATTTTAACATAAATGAATAAATAATATCTTAATTTACATTTTAACTAACTAACATAATTATATATAAAGATAGATTAATTGAAAGTGAAAATTTCCATATATTTTTACTTTTAATAATAAAGAAAAGTATAAATCCTTTACAATTATATTTTAATATAGGTTTTAAATAAAATATTTCAGTGTAATTAATATTTTAATATCAATATCATAAATATATATAATATCAAATTTATATAAATATCTATATAAAGTAAGAAAATTATATGTGTTAACATAAATAAAATATTTGTATGTCTATTGATGCAATAAATAAAGAGTGATAAAGTAATTTAAAGTAAAACATTTCTTATTTCGTCTATAGGTATTTTCTACATCTTAGTATGAGTACAATATTCAAAAAAATAATTAATAACATTTTTTTTCAATGTGTATAAGAAAGTAGTTATTACTTAATTGTAGGGATATAAACATTTTAATGTGAACAATATCATCCATAAAACACAAAATATTTCAATGTTCATATTAAGTAAAATGTTTGAATGTCAATTATATATATATATATATATATATATATATATATATATATAAGTGTGTGTATTGGTTAAAATGAAGGAAAGTCAATTGAATTTATTTTGGTTGGTTGGGAGGAATGACTCTTAGCCTCACCACTCAGGTTCAATTTTCATAAGGAAGGGGGAGGAAGGAATGGTATTGTTTAGCCCCGATGAAAAAAACATGTCTCAATTTGTTTGGGGTTTTCGCCATGCCCAATAATAAAGCAAAGTTTCTCGCTTTATGGAAAGGTTGGAAACAACTCTGGTAAAGAAAGTCATCGATCTTATGGCTTTTGGTAGTTCTCCGCTTGTTATTCGACAAGTGATTAAGGCATCAAAGGCTCCATTCTTAGATCACCCTCCAATTCTTTAAAGGATATGCTTGATCATCTCTTAATTCGAGTGTTGGAGTTTTTCCATGTTTATAGACATCTAAACACAGTGATAGACAAGTTGGAAAAAAATAAGGCAAGGTAGAATAGAGATGGATAATGGAATAATCCAAATCTCCCCAATTCCTTAGTCATGTTACAAACTCCCTCCATCTCTATAATCAATTATGAAATGACAATAAATTTGTATTGTACTGGGGATGGATCACATGCCTTCTACGTAGTCTGGTCCTTCGTTCATATATCAAGAGTAATGGGAATTGGGATTAGACGTCCTCTTATTTTTTTAGTGTTGTTTCATAAAGGCTCTCCTCGAGTGTCATATGCTTTTCATCAAGAGTCAATTGATTCACCCTCTGCTTCACTCAAGGTAGTATAAGCATTTATATCACATAAGATGGGAGTGGATGGAGCTCTCTACGACCATGGATCTTCATGCATTGAGTAATTAGATGGTTTTAATTTCGTTCTCCTTTGTTTTCTCTCAACAGTCAATTCACTATCCTTCCAAGGATTTTGGTTTAATGATGGACATTTTGATTTATCTTAGCTCGTGGCAGGGTCTCAATCATGTTAATTTAAAGGTGTACCTAACCTTCCTATTTTTCCATGCAAAGATTTTGTTTGTTGGTCTTGAAGAGTTTGTTAAGTTTGATGATTCGTTAGCTAGCCATGTGAAATGGCTTTTCCCTAAAATAGTGGATCCTTTATTAAATATGGAGAGCTTGGAAGATGGCTCATTGTTATATTGGTTTTTGGATTCTGTGGAAGCATTACAATTCTCCAAGATGACATGGCTGAAAGGAAAAGACAATATTCTTTGCTTATTTTGGAAGCCAAGTTTCTTCGCCTCCTCAATAGTTTGGAGCTTTCATTGAGCAATATGCACGAGGAAGTTCTCTCTCTCAATGATCAGATTCCAACTTTGGAGGAATTCATGGTTGACAGAACTCAACTTAATATGGCAGGCTATGGTTCCAGTGTCTCTTTTCAAAAGAAAAAAAATTTCTACTTGCATAGGGTCGATCCCCTTGGCTATGGAAGTTGTTGATGGTTTGGTGCACTATCAGGTCATTTGGTTTTTGTTATCATATTTCAAACTTGATGTTGTACTATAAATATCTCTTGTGTCTTAGGTCTTTTTGTCAAATTATAGGAATAAATGTTTTTAGTATAAGAAAAAATTGTAACTCAAGAGCTAGCACCAATTTTGTATGGACTTGTGATATTTTCCACTATCAAAATCTAGAAAGGTTTTGTAAGGGTTATGTCCTTTAGACTAGTTTTTATTAATACAAACCCTTGTTTCTTTAAAAAAAATGAAGGAAATATGTAATTCTTGGGCCTGAAGTATGTCTTAAAACTATTGTTTCTTGGCTAAGAGCTCGTCCTCCTCAAACATAAAGAAACATGTTAACAACCCAAGACCTAGAGGCATTTGGTAGGAGTGAAAGCCTACCCACTTATGAACCACCAACGGGTCATTCTAGGTGGTGTGGTTTTCCTTTAATAATGGTGATGAGTCCGCCTTCATTCATGGATAGTAGTCAAAGATGACTATCTTGACTATTGGTTTGATAACTGAGTTATGACAGGTTTTCCCACTATTCGTAAAGATGAAGAAGGAAATATGTAATTCCTTCCTTGCTTATCATGGAGTTGATATAGTGGGAAAACCTATAGTCAACATAGATTCATCTTAACGCCAAATTAACCAAGCATTAAGAGGAGTTTTATACTTTTTTTTACTAAAAGAATTGATAATTGTGTTGGTCTCGTATTCACGCTACATGGGATCGATTCCAACCACTACCATTATAATCACTAGGTGAACCATGTTGCCCCTAGCACATGGTCCACAAGTAAACTTGGGGGATTTGAACCTGGAACCTTGTGGTACATAATACTTCATTTTCATGGTCATCACCAATTGAACTACCCAGTGAGATTTGTTAAATTGTAGCAAGAAAAGACTTCATTTGACTTGTCCCTTAGTCAAATGGAGAAATTTGAATTTCCACTTAAGAAGGATGAGTTGGCAGACAATTAGTAAGAGTGACATGGAAAAATCACTCAGCTAAGTCAGTCAATTCAAGTTTGTAGGCTAGTAGTATAGTTGTGTGCAAGTTGGTGGCTAAGATATAGCTGTCTAGAGGTGTTATCTTTAGTGAAATTTAGTTATCTAAGCTCTAGCCTAGAATAAATTCAATATGAGTTTAGTTGAGTAGTTGTAACTGTTGTTAACTCATTAATCTCTTAGTTAACTAGTCAATTTACTAAAAACTCCCTAGTCAAGAATGCAATTCGAATTGTCTAGTGAAGTGGAGGAAAAAGGCATAATTGTAATCATTATTGTATATTAGTGAGTCTACAGAGTTTATGCAAGGAGGTGAGTTAGGAGGAGATCATATTGCAGTGTAGGTTGAGCTTTAAGCATTGAAATTGTCATTATAATATATGATTATTCGCATATGATATAATACAAAAGAGGTGGGGTTCTTCCTAGTTGGGTTTCCCAGTAAAAATCGTGTTCATTGTGATTAAATGATTGCATATGTTTCTATTGTATATTTTCTCTTCCGCAGATTGAGTAAAAGAAATTTGTATCTATTGTTTTCACTCTAAATTCATTAATAACTACAAATTTCAAGTTATTTCTACGAGCTTTAAATTTTGTACTTTAAAAGAGATTTACAACTTAAAATATTTGATCTGTTCGATCTTTTAATAAATTAAAATTAAAAATAAATTTAAACTAACTTTATATAAAATTATAATATATTAATACTTTAATTTATATCTTATTTAAATATAAAATAATTATTTTATTCTATTAATAGATTTTTATTAACCCTTTAAAAATAGTAACACCATCATTATTTTTCATATATTCAACAACAAAATTTATGTATTTTTTAAAATTTTCCAACCTATAATAATAATAATTGACTTATAAAAAATAATATGCTAAATAAAAATCTTTTGGTGGTATACAAATACAATATTAATAGGATAGAATATCCAATTCAAATTAGTTAAAGAAAATTTAAAATTAATTAGTCAAAATTTTTAAAATTAATATATATATATAATATATAATAAATAGAATAAAAATAACTCATATAATATATAATTTTTTTAATTATATTTTTAATATAAATTTAAAATACATTTTAATTTCTTATTCAATTGAACAAAATAAAATAAAATAAATTCCTATGTAGGATGTGCATCTAGATATGATTGGCAGCTCCCAATATCACGATTATCTCATTGTTCAAGGTCATGATGCAAAGGCAATTGTCGGAGTTTCATGTTACTTGGTCATCGAAGATCATTAAGGTCAATCTTCTCACTTTCTTCCTACTCTTTGCAAGACCATATCATTAGTGATGGGTGTAGTTTGAAAAATTATAATATGGTATGAGCAATTAATGGCCGTCTCTTTCCTAAATGCATTTTTTTGGGCAAGTTACCCTTTTAATATTGTTTCCCTTCAATCTTTTTCTTATTTTATTGTTTTTTCCTATGTTTTTTCTTCATCAATATTTAGAGTGCATTTGGTGATTTGATCAAGATGAAATATATCTTGTAGAGAAAAAAGCTAGCGTGGAGTGTGGGTTCCTATATAACATCCAGGTGGTGGAAAGCATTGGGTAATGGATTCTTGAAATAGGGAAAATTTGATTTAGATGGGTTCAATATATGCAAACAATTGATTTATATATTGATTTATATTGGTAGATGAAAACTTTGATGAGTAAAGTCCTGGTTGAGCCTAGCTAAGCTTAGGAAGAAATAGCTATATATATAGATGCACTAAGACAGTAGATCAACAAAATGGACACTAATATATCCATCCTTACCCATAAACCCACCAACTTGGACATCAACAAAAGTAAAGAAGATTAACTAGCTAGAGATCCCACCAAAGTACATTATTTTACTAGTTAATCATGGTGTGCTTTGCAACATTTTTGTGTTTTAAGGGGCTTTGTAGGCCTCCTTACTTTAGTGTTAACTTTTGTTATAATCAATTCTCTAATTTACTAGATAGTTGCTTATTTGGTTAGATAATACTAAACATATGAAATAAGTTTTTACCTTAAACTCATTACCATATTACTAATTTAATTTTATTAACAACAAATTAGTAGTTATAGATATGCAATGTTTTTTTTTATAAGTCATATATAAATAAATATTCTTACCTACGTTTCAATTTTAACATCACATAATATTATTGCATTGAGAGCACTCTCCAGCCATGTGTGATAGAGATGTTTCCAGCCATGTGTGATAGAGATGTTGTAAATAATGTAATGTAATTTAATGTAAAAAAATTAACTTGGTCAAATTAAAAATAAAAATAAAAATAACAAAATAAAAATAACCCTATAAAAATAAAAGTGACTTATGGTATTCATATGGAATATAACCTATTTAAAGGCGAAAATTAAACCAACTTAGATCCCTAACTCCAGATGATCTAAGCACCGAGATGAATCAAATCTCTTGAAATGCAAATTTCTTTTATAGTGAAAAGAAATTTGATCCCTCTCCTCTCGACCCTAATAAATCCGAAATTAAAATGGATCTAAGCTAGTTTAATAAATTTTATATTCAAAACAATATCTATCTTTTAAACAACTAATAAACTATTAACTTTCTATTTTTAATCTCTTATTAATTATTAAACTAAAAATAACCACAAGGAAACTACCTTTAAATGGATGCAAAACACATTTAATTATAAGAGAAGTTAACCATACCACATCTCTTATAGGACATTTCCACATGTGATTATGTAAATTAATTTTTTAATAAATATTTTTATAATTTATTTCATAAATTAATAAATATTAATTATAAATATAACATTTTAGTTCACATCGGGTAGCTCAAGTGCGATGCATGGAATGAAGTCTCATCGAATCGGAGATCTTGATTTTGAATCTTGTACTAGCCCTCCCCAATTGCAGGGTGAATAATGGACATGTAAAAATCGAAAATGAGAGAGTTTTGCTAAGCTTAACAATTTTTTTTTTATAAATAATGTGAATATATATATATATATATATATTATATATATATATATATATATATATATATATATATATATATAATATATATATATATATAATTATATAATAATATAAATGAAAAAAATATTATATAATATACTATATTTGTAATATGTTAGAGTAGTAGTTTTTGGGGCAATTTAATTGGTGATAGTCATGAAAATGAAGTGTTATATGTGAGAAGATTCCACATTCAAATCTCTCTTATTTACATGTGTGTGCAGAAGGGGCATACCTAGGCACCTAGAGGTTATAGTTGTAGCTGTTGAGATGGACCACATACATAGGAACCTAGAGGTTATAGTTGTACTGGTTGAAATGGACCCCTTGTCACACGAGTATGAGCCCAACCCAATCGCACAAATTCCTTTAGATACAAAAAATAATATACCAGCACAACCATATAAATTAAATGTCATCAATCCATAATAAACATCAATACTTACTTCATCATACTTCATCATACATCTTCAAGGCTACTTGAAAACCTATGGGAAGGTCACAACTAAGGGGATTTGAACCTTGGATCTCTCAGTTATCACCAACATAGATCCATCTTAAATATAGATCTAACATGAGGGATCCAATTTCTTCACGTTCAAATTTTTTTATGAGCCAACATTATTTAAATGTTTTGTATAGTTATTTAATTTTTTTTAATTTTAGATTTTTTTTTTGGCGGACATAGCAAAATTTCAACTTTTTTTTATGAGCCAGCGTTATTTAAATATTTTTGTAGTTATTTAATTTTTATTTAATTTTAGATTTATTTCTTAATTTTATTTTAATTTTTTTTGCGACATGAGCAAATTTCAACTTTGCTTCAACTTTGATGAAGGACGTCATGTTAGACATCATACTGGATTGTAGAACGAGCCTCTGGGCTCAACGAGACTCACATTACTTTGATCACCAATTAAGCTACCCTATGGACAAAATTATTATTTTTTATTAAGAGAATTAATATATAAGTTAAACATATATACATTTTAAAAAAATGTGAAACAAGATTCTTGATCATGGAGATTCACCCCTACTTTATCATGGAGATTCTTAATATGTAAATAGACAATATTGTATATCCATATCATGACTCCTCAATAGCACATGCCCAAAAAACGATAACTCGTTTCATATGACACTTGTTCATATGATATTTTTTTAATTAATAAATTTAAATAAAAAGACAAAAAAGACATAACTACTTTGGAAATAAATCTCATCCTTTGATTTGTTTATACTATTAAGGACATTTCATGGTGGTTAGATATCTACCATCCATCTAATAATTGTGGATAATTAAATTAAAGTTGGGAAGCCTTATTCCAAAATATACAAACCTCTTAGCACAGTTACATTTATAATTGATAATTATCTTTTTATAAAAAGATGTACAATTATTCTCTTTCATAAAAATATCTATAATAAAAATACATACTTCATTTTATTACCATATACAATAATATCTGAAACCAGCACAGATCTATTTTAAATATGAATCTACCAAGTGCTAAAAAAGATCAAGTTCAGAATTAAGATGGATCTAAATTGATACTCTTGCATTCCATAATATATTTCCTCAAGCTTTTAAATAAGCTTCATCGTAGCAATACCATAAACAAAGCCAACCAAAAATTATCAAAACCTATTACCCAAAAACCACTAATAATAAATTATTAATTATTAATTATTTTATTTTATTTTTATTTCACTTAACAAAACTAATTATATTTACTCTACAATATCTCCTCCCTACAAAATTACAAAAACATCTCTTAACACATTTAAAACATTAACTTTAAATATTAAAAATAAAAAAAAGATTCCCACACAACTAAAACATTATATATAAAATTACTTGAAATAAATAACACACAATGAAATATCCAAAATTTCTTCATTCAAGATTTGTTTATATTTTCCATGAGGTTATTTAATAGTGTTCATTATTCACGTGACATTCTCATATGTATTAGGATTGACTTTATTTTTTCCAATCATACACAATTTTTAATTTTAATTTTTTAATGATTTAAAATTTTAAAATAAATTAAAATTTCTAAGAACAAAGTTAAATTTTATTTTAATTCTTTAATTTTTAAATTAAATCATTTCAATTTTATTTTTAAATAGATTTACTAAAATTATATAATTAAACTTTTCACTGATTAGATAAAAAGATTAACTTTTTAATTTTTTAAATTGAAATTGAAATTTTATTTTTAAATAGATTACTAAATTAATATATTAAACTTTTTACTGATTAGATAAAATTATAATTTATAATAAAAAATTATAAAAAGAAAAATAGTTTGTCCTGAAGTAAAAGAGAATATAAAATTGTTTTAACAATGTTCAAAGTTTATACTTGCTATTACTATTATATTGCAACTATCATAAATGTATGTGAAGTTCCACTTAAATTGTTATAAGGAACTTTGTTATAAGAAACTTTATCACTGGTTTTAAATTTATCTCATATGATTGATTAAATTTTATGTAGAATTTAAAATGGAAAATAAAATGTATAAAATGATAATTGATTGAAATAATATATATATTTTTTGTAAGATAAATTTTACATTGTTGTTTACTATTAATAAAATTCTACTAATCTTACTCTTATTAGTTTTGTTGGTCAATAGGTAATTTCCAAAAAATGATTACAACGTACTAAAAGTATTGTGTAGTCTGAAACTAGAGGGGAACGCAAGACCAAAATACCAGCAAGATCAAGACACAATAGGTATCCATTAAGATTTTGATGAAGTTACTGGAGCGAGATTCTCTAGTCTTGAACTAGGGTGAGGCAGAGGCTGGAATTCACATTGTACATGTTTCTCCATGTGGGTCAATCGTGCGTCTAGATAGTCTAGGTTGTCTTGGACGCACCATTGGTTCTATTAAAGATGAGCCAAACTATCTTGCATATGCCATTGGTTACTTTGACGATCATTCAGAAAAGAGATAATTTCATTGTGATCATCATGCTTTTCCTTGAGGACTTGCCCCAATATTTTTTGAGTTGCCAGTGTAGGGTGACAAAATGAATATATTGAGACCTCTACCCCTAGAATTTCCAGGGTCAAGGAGCCAAAGAGATACTTCACTAATAAGCTCATGGTAAAAAAAGGATTGATTTTCTCTTCAAACACATCTTTCTAGATGGCAAATGTCCTCCTACATCTTAGGTGGATGTTGGTTCCTCCGTTTTGAGAGCTAAGTTTTGACATGTTTTGGAGTTGACCACATATTTACCATAGATAACCATCGGGAAAGCAGAGAAGACAATCGGAGAAGGAGAAGGGACCTGCCAAAGACTAGCAGTCGCAAAGGACGGACTAGAGGAATCCGAACTCAAGCAAGTGCAGTGAAGCTAAAAAGAACGCTGACAGCGAGGAAGCAGACGCAATCGAGAAACAAAGGCAGCCGAAAAAGGGAAAAGGCAAAGCATCCGAGGAAGAAGCAGCAGTGCAATTGAGCACAGGGTTTAAGAAGGCCGAAGGGAAAAGCCAAAGAAAAAAAGAGAGGAAAGGAGTGCACCAGAATGGTGTTGTAAATCCTATTGAGCCTGCACCATTCTATGTTATCTTGCTCATGTATTATAGACTTTTCATGCTAGTTTATGTTGACAGTCAATGGGCATCCGTGAAAGATCTATTATTGTAATGTTGTTGAAACTAATGGAAGAAGAAGTTGCAGGGTTATATGAGAATCTTCTTGTGTGAATTTATGCAGCCTTTTAAAACTTTTTGTTATGAATGAACATGTACAATATGATTTCTCTTTGAATGCTTGAGTTGTTATGGTTGTATCTTTGATGTTCTACTTCTTGGTTTATTGAGTATTGATAGCCTCTATGTGGTTTTTCCCGACACTTGATTCTAGCCCCTTAACTAAGGAAGGTCACTGCATGCCTCAGGTGAGATGCCTTATTCTTTCTAAATAGGGTGAAAATTTTGGTGTTGTGCTAGATTACGATAGAGCCTTTGTTGGCCCTTGTGCTTGAACCCAAGTTCTCAACCCATTCATCATTTTCCACCAACAAATGGTTCCATTGTCGATACCTGAAAATTTCCAAAGGGGTCTGGAACATGGTGTTGAGGATCTTTAAGAAGGATCTGAAAGATTGGTGGCATGAACAAGTAGATTGGTTTGCTTCTCAACAAGCTAAATCTGTCATCGAAGTGCAAAGAAAATGAAGGAATAAATCATGTACACGGAACCTGCAAGTGATTAAGACAAGATATTTTGGGGCAAGTTTCCAGAGGAGCTCTACAATCAGTTGTGAAGATTACAAATAAAAGAAAATACCAGCGGCCAAAGCCAATCTTCTCCTACCTAGACTCAATTAGATCTTGTTGAACTATATCAAATTGACACAGATCTGATGCACACTGCCAATTTATGGGTGTAGACCACATTAGAGGGTATATTATCGATTTTATTGCGGAAGGTCATCAATCCTTCTCTAATTTTTAGGTTGTGTTCAAGTCGAGGTTGTGGGAAATACTGTTGAAGGGAATTTCATTGTGGGGTTAAGGTTAAGGTTATTATGCTAGAGGATAATTTATTTGTGTTCCAGAACCCACCCATGGCAGCTTAAAGGCTCGATACTAGGGGAAGTACCTAAGGGGAGGGATGCTACTTGATTGTTAGATTTGAAAATATTGAAGAAATTCATGTGGATGACTTTCAGAAGGCCAAATATTTTAGGGCATGAAGGAGAGAATGGATAACTGAAGAATGGTGGGAGATATCGATAGAAGGCAAAGAAAGTTACACCAAGCATGAATGGTGTTAGGCAGTCCAGAAGAATGAGAAAGAGAAGAAGTCGACTAAAGTTGTGGAGCGGTGGGGATAATGCTAGAGTGAAAATTGGTCCAATAAGAGATTTTGATACATCTATAGTGGTAGACGTACAGAGAAGCAGTAGATACTCCACCCTACTATAGGAGATGGGAACACCAGATGAAATGGACTTCATAGGTCTCGAGGAAGGCCTGAATGATGACATGAAATTCACCATGAGATGATTGTTTTTCGAGAATGATGTCTCCCTCGTAGGTAGAAATTATTTGCCCAACAACTTAGGTAGTACCTCCCCCAACCTTCCCCTAGTATTTTATCACAACCTTGATCAATTTTTGTCTAAGTTAATTAAAGTCATTGATCCGGATTTAAACAGGAACGCAATAGATTACAAAGATAACCATAAATACAGAGATGCGATAACCATAAATAAAGAGATGCAGCGGAAATAACACTTCATTTCATTAATGGAAAATACCGAGATATGCTTACAACCAGAATTGGAAACACCAGCTAGGACGATGGTAGCTTATCTCTGAGAAGAGATGTGCGGCTACATGTCTCTGAACTGTTCCGAACTTGTGTTACAATGAGGCTCGAAGGCCTATTTATTATTGAGAAACAATGGAAACCCTTCACATTCCAAAACCGACCCTTAGAAGATGAAACGCCAAATTGTGGGCCCCGTTTTGGGTAAATTGGTACATCAATTTCCCGGGGTCGTAACTTTGGCATACGATCTCCGTTTGACGCGTATGATAGCTCGTTAGAAAGATCTATCCGAGGACTACCACTTTGGGAAGGGCAACATCGGTCCATGGACCCATGTTGCCCCCAGATTTCCCAAAAAACGTCGTTTAGGGCCTCAAAACGGCTCCGGAAGTTCAGGACCCCAAAAAATTGCTAAAAATAGTAAATTGTGCTACATTTACGGAAACTGAAAAACTGAAAGAGACAGTTGTGGGGGTCCAAATGGGATAGGTGGGTGGCCACCAACATCCACCTGGATCAGTCATAAAGGTTCACAATGTGCACACCACCTAAAAAGTTGGTATCATTAGTGTTAGAAATAGTAACAGTAGTACAAGTCTCTAAGGATCATCACAACCTGATTCTCAAGGATTTATATTCATCCCACAAGTTCTATCAAACGTGGCAGGATCCTTTACCCGATATCCCGAGTTCTATAGTAGGGGAAATGAGGACATATAACAACATTGGTACCTATGTGAAGCTATTTGGAGGGCTCGCCATACTCCAAATGCTACAAGCCATTGGTATGGTTCATCAAATGGTTTGCATTACAACAAAATCCATTGGTAGATGAAGTGAAATGAGAGTTTTTTCAGGAGTTTAAGCTCACCTCGACCAACCAGCGGGGTTGTCTAAGTTATGGGAAATCAAGCAGCGGGAAGGATTGGGAATTAATGTAAAGGTTTAAGGACGCGATTAGTAAGATGACCTACCTAATTGACCCCAATAATCAATGGGGATAGCTCATTAAAGTAGTTTTACCACTTACTCACAAGTCGTTGAATCAACAAAAGATTGATACTCTACAAGACACCCTGGAGCAAGAAACTCGAATTGAGGCTATGGCTAGATACCCACATGAGCACCAGGGACGGGGGGAGGATAGCTCCCCATAACCCCTCTATCCTAGTACTACAACACTAGATCATAGATCTGACAGAGAAGTTGAGGGACCTACTACCAGTGTGACATGCGCGACCGCATGTATGGTGTACCAACTGCCATATCGAGGGTAATCATGCCACAAAGTGCCAAAGATTATAGGGTTTGAGCACTCCATCAATATCAATAGGGTTGTACACATTTTTACCCGTTGTTGGAGTTGCACATATTGGTATGAAAGGTTTATATACAGGGTGTGCTTAGTTCCATGAATTTCTAAACTAGATCAAGTATTGTGAAATATGCATAACGTATGGACATCTCCCTCTCCTCTGTCCAATTCTACAAAATATTCCAATCTTCCAAATAACACATTTTGTGAATTTTGTGGCTCGCCAATTCACCATATTGATCAATGTAGAGTATTATATGCCCTAGTTGATCAATTGGATCAATCTTGCTATCGGATCAATGAGACTCCTAGAGGACGAGGAGGTGGAGGAAGAATGGGGGAAGAACAGGAGGTAAAGGTCTGATCCATGGCTACAACTATGATCAAGAGGGGCATGTTGCAAGAGCTTTCCTACTACCCAGAAGACCCTCGTGCTACCAATGCAGGGTTAACACACATGCAACAAAATACTATACATAGATTATTGCTAGATGGGAAGAGTGTAACCACCAAAGGGGAGAAAATTTAATCAATGATGAACCAAGAGTACCTGAGACAACTCCCCTCTCAAAATTTAATATAGTCACCCAAGGAGGAAAGAAGACCGAAGCTGACTTTGGATCCATTGAACAACCAATAATCATAAAACCAACCTCACCAAAGTACTCATATGATTTTGATAAGTGGAAGAAGTACTACAAGGAAGTCGCAAAGATTTTTAACAAATTGACTCTAAGTGGTCAGCCCCAAGGAGAACAACCAGGGTTTTCAAAAGCTAGGAGCCCGGACTTATCACAACTCAGTACTTGACCCATAATGGAATTGTTCTACTTATTTATGCCGATTGTGAATGACAATCAAATGCTAGGACAATTGCGGGAAAGTATTAACAATGTTGTCAAGGATCTGGCGGTCGAGGAAGGATTCATTTATGCCAACTTACCCGAAAGGCACTCCAGAAGGGTGTGCAGGAACAAGAAGAGAACATGAAGGAAGTTCTAGATTAATGTTCAGATTGTAGGTTTTCAAATCAAGGGTACAATGCTGGATTTGGTTAGATGTGATATCATGCCAAGGAAAACCCGGGAAGCCTTGGAAAGTCTAAGTTGGAATTCTCTCCAATTCAACTACTATGCATGGTGAATCAATATTATGTATTCTTGGTTGGAAGGCTAGAATATGTAGAAGTTGACATAGCAGGGGTAAAAACTTATGCTGA
The DNA here is from genome assembly GCA_000404065.3 of Pinus taeda. Classification (NCBI taxonomy): domain Eukaryota; kingdom Viridiplantae; phylum Streptophyta; class Pinopsida; order Pinales; family Pinaceae; genus Pinus; species Pinus taeda. The sequence goes on along the minus strand of APFE030180436.1, from coordinate 58,216 downwards.
TTTTTAAGTAGTAGATATTATCGGGGACAAAGACCCTTATCCGACATTACTTGGAATAGACTTGGATTTTCATAATTATGCTATAATCGATCTAAAGAAGGAGATAAATACCTTTGAAGTGGAGGGAGTTAGAGTGATGCATCCCCTAGACCCCTCCCAAGTGCCAAGGTTCACTAATCCAATAGATGACAGAGAAGAACCTGAGTTGTATCAGATATACCAGCTGACGACGGGAAGAAGAGATGACTATATTAATCTAATGACAGGAGGATCAATCAGATGCAGGAGAATTCAAAGCTCAGAGGTCAGATCTGAGGCTGCATGGGATGACTAGTGGCATGGTTAACATGTGATCAACACCAGGCATTGTGCGATGATCCATCGTATCGACTGGGTTGGTATTAAGGTACAAGAATTCCTATTTTGAATGGCATGGGTTCTCTTCCTTATTTTCTTAATGAAGTTGATGCAACCATCTCTGAAGTACACAAAGTTCCCTTACTGGGTGTCACCTTACAAGCGACACCAACAAGGTGGTGGGGATCTCATCGGAACCATATCAGAGAATGGCAGGAGATTAAGACAACGATGAGATTTAGATTCGAGTTTTCAAAGGACTACTCACAAAATTTTATTAAGTACTGGGGAAGCTCTAACACTCGAAAACACCTACAAGATTGTAAGGCCAAATGGATCAGAGAAGGACTTCCAGAGAACTTATGGATGCACAACTTTGTACACTCCCTAGGGACATTTCAAAGGCATGGTACATAAATATCTGAATGGAAAATGGCATCCACCCATGGTATTTATCCACCCATGGTATTCATCCACCCATGGAATTTACCCATGGTATTGTAAGTAGCATCCACCCATGGTATTCATCCACCCATGGTATTGTGAGTAGCATTCACCCATGGCATTTATCCACCCATGGTATTGTAAGTGGCATTCACCCATGGTATTCATTAACCCATAGTATTTTCGTATGGTATTGTAAGTTACATCCATCCTTGGTATTCATCCACCCATGGTATTCATCTCATTCACCCATGGTATTTATCCACCCATGGTATTCATCCACCCATGGTATTGTAAGTGGCATCCACCCATGCAAATTACCTATGGTATTGTAAGTGACATCCACCCATGGTATTCATTCACCCATGGCATTCATTCACCCATGGTATTTACCCATCCTTAGAATTTACCTAGATTATTGTAACCAAAAAATTCTATAAGTAACAAGTCGCATTTTCTAAAAGGACAAATTGTCCACCACAATGTAGCTTTTACAATTATTCTCTATTTTAATAAAAAAAATCTTGGTGGCTTTGTTTAATGTGTGTTCTCCTATTTTCTTCTAGCATTTCAATTTTTCAGATCTTGGGGGCCTCCCCCACAAGATCCATTTCTTTTTTTTAGATCCCCCCAGATCCAGATCAGTAGGATTCGGATCAGTGGTATCAGGTTCAGGTTATAGCTCCATGGGAATGAGGGTTTTACGCATATTTTAGTTTCAAAGTTTTGCATAAATCTTCAACAAAATTCATGCATGTGTTATGACCTCCACATAGCACTTTCTTGGGCATAGCAAGAAGATTTTTTTTTTTCATTTTTTTGCAGGAATTTCTTGGGCGGAGAGTTTGCAGCTCCGATATGAAAATTTTGGTGCAAAATTTACAAAAAAAATAACATATCTGGATTCCTTGCAATAAAATACCCAAAATAAAAAAACAAATCAGATGAATCAGAGTCTGTATGAGGGGGATATCGTTGATTTAAAATCAACTGCGTTGCAAAAACATTTCTTATGACAATTCATAGACGGTGAATATCCTATCGTTTTTTACATTTTTTTGTGCAAAATTTTAGAAAATTTATTTCAATCTAAGATCCTCTTGAAAAGTCACCTAATTTCAAAAAAGAAATTGGTTGAATCAGAGTTCGGATGAGGGAGATATCGTTGATTTAAAATCAACTATTTTTTCAAAACTTTTATGATGGCGAGAGAGTTGCAACATGAATTTGAGTTTCCAGAGTTTCTAGATAGGGATTTCAATCACATGGGAAGATGAAAAATGGTCATTATATTTCCAAAAACAGGCTATCATATATATTTTGAGTTATATTGACCAATTTATCCCCATTTTAAATTAGTTTTTATATTTTGGAGCGAGTTCCCTTTTGGAGACATGCCCTCTTACCCCACTTTAGTAGGCAGATGTTCCACATTCATCAGTTTCAGCATAGCAACATCCAACTTGGGTTCTTTGGAGATATGCCCTCCTACCCCAAGCTATGTAGTCACTTGCTACTTTATCAACAATCAACATTATGTTTATGGGTCAATCGCACAAAATCCTTGTCATCGAAGTCCATTTTATAAGTCGCACATTGTCGGTATCACAGTTGGTCACAAGAATTATAGGGTATCACTATCCTCGGATCTTCTTTTGTCATGGCTATGGGTCATCCACAAACCCATGCTTCATCGAAGTCCATTTTCTAGGTCACACACTGTTAGTATTGCAGTTTTTCATAAGCATTACAGGGTATCTCTATCCTTGGATCTTTGTTCATCATGGTTATGGGTTAACCACACAAAATATTTATCTTCAGTGGCCCTTCATATTCAATAAAGGTTTCTCATGAGGGAACTTCACGCAATGGGGACCATTGCTTCTTAAGGAGGGAGGAATGATCTAAATGGAAAATGGCATCCACTCATGGAATCTACCCATGGTACTGTAAGAGGCATCCACCCATGGTATTTATCCACCCTCGATATTTATCCACCCATGGAAATTAACCATGGTATTTTAAGTGGCATCCACTAATGGTATTCATTCACCCATGGTATTTTGTCATGGTATTGTAAGTGACATCCACCCTTGGTATTCATCCTCCCATGGTATCCACTCATGGAATTTACCCATGGTAGTCTAAGTGATATCCACCTATGGTATTCATTCACCCATGCTATTTACCCATCCATGGAATTTACCTGTGGTATTGTAACCAAAAGATGATATAAGTAACAAATCACATTTTGTAAAAGGACAGATTGTGCACCACAATGTAGCTTTAACAATTATTCTCTAGTTTAATAAAAAGTTTTTTGGTCGTTTTGTTTAATATGTGTTCTCCTATGTTATTTTTCCATTTCAATTTTTTAGATCTTGGGGGCCTACCCCATAAGATCCATTTCATTGTTTTTTAGATCTTGGGGGCCTCCCCCCAAGATCCAAATCAATAAAGGAAGAGATAAGAAGACAAATCGTTTATTAGGACTATATGGCAACTCAATTTATCAACAAATTTTCCTTTACATATAGTGACGAGAGGATAACAACTTCTTTGCAAGATGTCAAAATGGTTTTTCTCGTGGCAGGGCAGTTGATAGAGGGATGTATAGAATAGAACAACCTTTAGCATATATATGAATCCATATTCCATGAAATCGTAGCTTGTGGAAAGGTAGTCTGGGAGCCTAATGAAGATGATTTGGAAGAATTAAGACATCTGACATTCAAGGAAACTAAAGGGGAATGGAGTGTTGAAGATGGGCCTGTAACCAATGGTCTACAACTATCACCTCTGAAGTTGCAGAAACACAACGTTAGCACCGATGAGAAGCTGAAGTTATCCTCGATTGGAGATTACTGGGATGAGCATAGTACTAAGGAAATATTTTATCTCCTAGGAGAATACGAAGAATTGTTCCCTTTTTCTATTGCAGAGCTCGAAGGGATTAAGGGGGGATTAGGGAAGATGAAGATTGTAGTTAAAACTGATGCAAAGCCAAAGAAACATCGACCGTATTGGTTGAACTCGAGAGTCAAGGAGAAGGTGAAGAAGGATATAGAAAATATGTTGGCAATAGGGCTGTCACACGGAATGAGTCGATCTTGCAGACAAGATAGACCTTCCTAGAATCTAAAGAAGACCTAATGACAAGCAAACCAACCAGACACTATCTTTCTCTAAATGTGCTTTTATAAATAATGGCAAACAAGTGTGTTTTAAGGCCTACCTCATGTCCAACGCAAGTTTGGAGATGCCTTCGCTCTTTTGATCCAAGTAAGTTCCTTTGTTGCAAACCTGCAAACACAAACAAGGCAAATGATTAAATAGCACTTGAATAACCAGTATTATAAAACATATTTAACATGAAAGTCAAGGAGTCCATGAAACAAATAACATGAGATACTTGTTGAGAAAAATGAGCTTGATTGTATTAATTCAAAAGGAGAAGAACTTTACAACCTTTGCCTTGACGCTGTACAAGCTCCTCCCAGGGTCCAACAAGAAGTCTCCTCTACTTTGACAAGCTTCACTCACTCCCCAATGAAGCCAAAAAGGTATGTGATCTCTCCTCTTAAGCTCAAATAGGAAGTCTTGATTTCACTAGCATTTACCCTCAAAAGTTCAGCTTCTAACCTCTCTAGCCACTGACCCAATGCCTGAATTTATAGTGCAATGGAGGGCAGTTACTAGGTCCTCCTTCAAAGGGATAGAATCCTCCTTCAAAGGGATAACTCCTCCTAACAAGGGATTAGCTCCTTCTCTTTTTGGATGCATGAACCACTTTGGAGCGAACAATCCACATCAAAATTCCTTCTAGAAACCTTTAGAATTAACCCAAAGTGAGTTTTTTAAGATAAAAATTGCGCCTTTTAACTTTCACAGGGGTACGCACCTTCCCCTTTACATAGAGAGCGTATAAGTACGCAGGTACTCTGAACAAAAGGAGCGGGCTCGCAGGAAAAAGTGAGAGAAAGTGCAAAACCAGAGTTACATTGCTTTTTTGATGTCTTTCTCTCATTTCCAAAGCTTGTTTTGAAGAGCTGAGGTCTGAGACTTGCTTAGGAGGCTGGTATAGGTGGTGATAGACCTATACTGACTGCAAATAATCAAGGTGACGATATTTTTGTATAACAAGGGCTTATGTTCGCAGTTGAAAAAGTTGAGTGGGTTAGTCCAATTTTTATACAGAACAAAAAGTACATTGAAGAGAATTGGGTCTTTGTGGATTACTAGAGTTTGAACAATTCCTTTGTTCATGATCCCTTCCCCACCCCTTTCAATGTTGAATTTCTAGATAATGTGGTAGGAAATGAAGCTTACCCTTTTATAGATGGACTCTCTGGTTACCACCAAGTCTAGATTGCAGAAGAAGATAAGAAGAAAACCACATTCACCATTGAAAGGGGATCCTATGTGTACCATGTCATGCATTTTGGACTCAACAATGTGCCAACAATATTCTCAATAATTGTAATCACTTCCTTCAGGGATTATATTCACAAGTTTCTAGAGGTTCACATGGATGATTGGACCGTTTACAGTTTACTAAAAAATCATTCGAGTTTTCTCTAAGTGATGTTTGACCATTGTAGATAGCTGCAGATCTCCCTACACCTTAAAAAGTGCATTCGTTGTCCCTTTCGGAACACTACTGGGCCATATAATTTGCAAAGAGGGAGTATGTTTTGATCTCTCTAAGGTCACAATGATCCTGAATATGGCTCCCCTAATAGGAGTTAAAAAACTAAGCTCCACCCTTGGCCACACATGATATTATAGGAGGTTCATCTACAACTATGCCTCGACCACTACACCACTGGAGAAGCTACCAAAGAAAGTCAAAATATTCACATAGTCAGATGAATGTGAAGCTGCTTTCAATGTGCTAAAAGAAAAATTAGCAAGTGCACCAATCTTGGTTTATCTCGATTGGAACAAGCAATTTCATGTTCATATTAATGCATCAGGTATCGCCTTGGGGGTTGTCCTAGATCAACCCATAGATGGAAATCTTTATCACCCCGTCTACTTTTCTAGCAGAAAATTATCCATGATGGAAAGGAATTATACCACAACTGAGCATGAAGTGCTTGCAATGTTGTATTCGCTGCAAAAGTTTCAACGCTATCTTCTAGGGGGTTTGTTCAAATTCTTCATTGGTCATTTTTCCTTGAAGTAATTGGTGAACAATATTGTACTTGAAGGAAGGATTTTTAGATGGCTTCTGTTGTTCTAGGAGTTCACATTTGAAGTAATTATCAATCCAGGAAGACTGAATGTGGGCCCTAATCATATTTCTCAGTTAGAGTAAGGCAAAGTCGAAGGGTAAGTAGATGATTAGTTGTCGGATGTCGACCTGTTCTGAGTCAAAGCCACAACAGATTATTTGGAGGACATTGTAGTATTTCTATCCCAGAGGAGTATAAAACAACACAACTAAGGCACATGGTGGTTTGCTCTTTAGATTACTAGTTGATCGCAGGACAACTGCATAAGTTGGGCCTTGATCAGATATTGAAATTATGTGTTCTTGATCATGAGAGATTGGATATATTGTGGGAATGTCATTCAAGATTTGTTGGTGGGAATATCGGTGGAAAGGCCATCATGAAGAAAGTGTTGTAGGCAGGACTCTTGTGGTCCACACTTTTCCATGACACAAAGGAGTATGCCAAGATATGTGACATTTTTTGAAGAGTTGGAAAGCCATTGCATCAGGATGAAATTACTTTGCAACCAGTACGAGCACTCCAAGCCTTTGAGAAATAGGTAGTCAACTTTGTGGGACCTATTAACCCACCATCACATCACTCATATGCCAAATATATTATTACCGCCATAAATTACCTTACCATATGGGTTGAAGCTACACCAGTTAATGATTGCATTGTAAACATTGCCTCTAGATTCATCTTCAAAAATATTATCGCTCAATTTAGGTGCTCCCAAAGCCTCACCAATGACTAGGGACCCACTTCATTAATGAGATGGTCACTTAATTGCTGCAAAAATGTATGATACAACACCATAAGAGAAACCCATATCACCCCCAAGCAAATGGTATTGTGGAATATTTTAACAAAATATTAGAGAGTGGACTCACCAGGATATTCATAGTCAATCAAGATGATCGAGAGGAACGGGTTCCAACTACCCTATGTGCTTATCGTACAATTGTTAAGCACTTGCATAAGTATACGTCCTTCTAGCTAGCGTATGGATGAGAAGCCGTAGTACCTGCCAAGTTTACCATCCCCAACCTTTTAGCCACTTGCATGTCAAAGGATGAATCAATTCTAAAATGGTTGGAAGAACTATGGGAGCTGGACAAAGCTATTTTTCTGGCGGATTTCCATTAAACTGACAAAAACCAGAGGAAAAAAGCATGGCATGACAGGCACATCAAGCGGAAATCTTTTACAATTGGAGAACATGTTCTGCTATAAGACAGTAAGTTCTTAAAGCATCTTGGAAAGATGAAAATGCATTGGTTAGGACCATTCATTGTTGCGTAAGTGAAAGAATCAAGGGTTGTCAAGCTCGCACAATTGGATCGATTCTTATAGCCTATATGGTTGAATGGTGCATGCCTGAAACCTTTCCATGACTCAACTAGTTCTACATCAAAATGATTTGATCATCAAAAGGGGATCATAGGTAGGTATAGGTAGAGTTGAACAGTTCTTTTAGTGTGTCAGTTGCATTAGTTAATTTAGTTAGTCATTCGTTCCTGTCAAATTCAATTATGAATGAATTTTCACTAGTTCTTTTAGTTGTGGAAATAGCTTTACCCCTGTGCAACTATTTTTGGTCGGGCACTCAAACATGTCAGTTGTCATATCCATAATAATTAGTAAATTTCCTATGTCAGTTCTAATTTGGGCTAAATATCTCACGTAATACCCCTCACACAATCCATTCATCAACTTCTAGGTGTCTGTCGTCATAGCACAATAATTACTCATCATCCTTGCCCTCCTTTTTTAATTTTCACATCATTCGAGTCAGGTCCAGATCATTGCCATTATTGCTTCCACGATTTGCATCGAGTAAGGAAAGTCACTATATTAATTAGTTGAGTGGTCTAATAAAAAATGTCATGTTGAGTCTTTATATTTAATTTGCATGGCAACAATAAACTTTTCAATATCAAAGCCGAGGTGATCGAATTGCCTAGTCTGGAGCCTATATCAAATTTCCCCTGTTCCTAGCCCAAGTTCAAGCCCCCTATGTTCCTTGTGTATCACCATTGCACTGCAACCATGACAAAGACCATAATATTTGTTCCAAACATTGAACAAGATTCAAGAACCACAAAAACTAAGCTTCTCTATGGGAAATACAATAATGTTGTGCTTGTAAATAATGATCTCTCATACTCGTTCCATTTTCTAGTACTCAAGAGGGAAGTGTACATAGATGTTGTCACCAAATCCAATGGAATCTAGTCAATGAAATTTAAAGAGTACTTTAGAGGACTATAGAGGTCGATGTTGTTGAATCTAACAAATAATCCAGTATTCGACATTGTGGGAGAAAGGAGGCAATGCACAAAATTACTCGTCAGTGGGATTCATGGAAGGTCTTTATGGCTTGAAAAGGAATACCCAATTCATGCCATCGACATTCACAAAATCACAAGGTTATTTTCTGTTGGAGTAATTGTATCAACTGCATTTCAGAGTGCATCAAATTGGCGGAGAAGATAGGAAATAACAATTACTACAACATGTATGGTATCTAGTGTGGAGGTAAATGTGCTCTAAACCAATCAACAAGCCTAACATCAAATTCACCTATTATACTATTACTAGAAATCTCATGCAACACTTCTCAAGACGTGAATGCACATTAGATACTATCCCAATGATGGAAGCTTGTGTGCAAGGCACACAATTAAATTGGTGTAGTTTTATGTTAAATGAACTCTTCAACACTTGTGAAGATGTATATAAAAGGGCCACTCATTTTATATATGGATATCTTGTTGTTTCCTTTTCTATGTGGAAGTAGTGCCCACCGTAGGGGAGAGAGATGGTGATGGTTGTTGAAGACCAACCCTTGGCACTCAAGTATGTACCATGGAAGACCTCTGGGGACCCCAACAATAAGGAAATCAATAAGGCCTCTTTTGTAGGATGGTACAAGAAAATTTTGGTTGTCGCCAAGGCCAGACCAAGAATCCCACTGTCACTCCTCGATGAATACTCACAGGATATCTAGTTTTCTGTAAGTCATGACAATACCTGGGTGCGGCCTAAGTGCATCAACCTTGACATATTTCAGATGTGGGGCCAAAAGTTTGTGCTATCAAAGGAATCCTTCCATACTGAAGTTTCTTCCCAGCCTTGGATTGCTGGACAAGTTCAAGATGGGAAGTGCATATACTTGTTTGGAGGAATGGTTCCTCAACAACTATTGGGAGAAACCCCTTCCACCTAAAGGAAGTGATTAGTCAAAGAAACCTGAATCTAGTCATCAAGAAGCTTGAGATGAAAATACATTCCTTCATAACACTCTAGAGAATCTCGAGGCATCAGTAAGTCCTTTTCCTACCTTTTGTGAATTTTTCAGTTCAAGTCTGCTTGTTTCTTTAACCTATAGCCCTGTTATTGCTTCAATTCCTTCAGTGGACCCTCACTACCATACCAAACTCACAATCACAAATCCATGACCTCTTAATACCAAACCACCATCGGTCCCTAAGAAAAATATTACAATCACCTCTACCCAAGTTGTTGATCTTACCAATGAAGAACCCCAATCTCACACCAACACACCCATCACTAAAGAGAATCCACCTTCAACTTTCATCATATCCCCAAGGTCATGCAATCCCTCACCTTGAAAATACTCCACCTCTACCACCATCTCTGACACACTTCCATCTGGGACTCTGCCCAGTATTGAAACGGAAATGGAGGTACACTCTATTATCCACTTAATCACTGAAAACACAAATTGGACACTTACAACTCATCCTTCAAGCACGAAGACTGTTAATATGTCTATATTGTTTTTACTACTTGAATCATGCCCACTAATGGTCACCGATAAGTTTATTTCCCCTAATAATATGAATTCAAAAACCTTACGTGCATTGCCCCTATCCATTCATCTCGCCCCCTCATCGCTACCACACTCCACCCTGGACCAAATTAGTCCTCACATCGTCGAGCCCTCACATAGAGAAATTCCACCCCATGGGAAATATGATAAATTAGTTTCCAGTGGATAATCATTGCAAATTCAGTTCCCTATACTCTATGTTATAACCCTTGATGACCTACAGGGTTTTTCCTTGCATTAATTGCTAAATTTCATTCAACTAAATGCACGGCAAGTGGAGGCATTGTACAACGTTCTAGTAGCTGAACATGAATAATAGTAGCAATAAATTCTTTCCTTTGCTACATAACAGGATCATATCCTCTAGGAGAAATAGATGTTATAGAATTGTGTCGACAAAATCACTATAAATTTTGAGGATCTATGGCCCTTGGTTGTAGAGATAGCCATGGATGTCTCAGAAGACTTCTCGACCCGCACTCTCTTAGAATGTTGTGACTACATTAAAGAAACTTGTACTAACCTCGTCTCAAAAAATAGAGAGTTCAAACAAAGTATTGCTGCCTCTCAGAGGGTGCTACCAAATCCTGCTTCCCAGTATACTAACGAGATTGAGTAGAAAATCATAGAAGTAGCTTGTTTGAAAGCCTCTATCGTTCAGGTTATGAAGGATGCCAAGGGACTCTTAGCACAAGTTCATGATCGTTCAAGCTACCTTACAAGAAGGAATCAATCAGTTTACCCCCTATGACAACAACCCAATCAATTTTTCAACCAAGCCATGGCCTCTAAGGAAAAAACCTAGCGGAAGGATCTTTTGGCACAGGTGGATGCCCTCGAAACTCAGATCCAACAAATCGAGGATGAATAGAGAAAGTCCAAGCGCCTACTTCATGACCTTAAGCCACCAACACATGATCATTTAGAGACACTACAATATATCAGTGAGGAGATGAAAACTCATTGGAATACCTTCTTGAAGACCCACCCTTCCCATCATACCATTGAACTCACAATGTAGTTCCTTGATCAAGTGAACACCCTCACAGGCTCATGGAAGACAACTCATGATGAGTATACATGGTTCAAAAATGTAGCCATTGAGTCTATACCAAAGTTGGGTCATTTGTTTAAAGGCACCAGTCAAGGAGGAGAAACATAGGAAGAAGAAACGTAATAGCAGGAAGAACCACCAACACCGACAACACTAACAAATGAATGAATCAAGGATGAATCAATGGACTGTGGTTGGGGCCTATTGGGTCCTTCGTTTTGAAAGATAAGTTTTGACATGTTTTGTGGTTGACCAAATTTTGATCGGAGATAACTATTGGGAAGTCGCAGAGAAGAAAACTAGAGAAGGAGAAAGGACTCACCAAAGACTAGCAATTGCAAAGGACTGGCCAGAGGAATCAGGAATCAAGCAAGCACAACTGATCTAAAAGGAACACTGGCAACCAAGGAAGAGGTCATAGCCAAGCAATAGAGGTTTCCAAAAAAGTTAAAAGGTGGAGCATGCGAGGAAGAAGAAACAGTCTAAGTGAGCACAAGGTTTAAAAAAGTTGAAGGGAAAAGCGGAAGCATAAAAGAGAGGCAAGGAGTGCATTGAAATGTTTTTGTGGAGCCCATTGAACTCGCACCATTCTATGTTATCTTGCTCATGTATTAGCTTTTCATGCTATTTTTTGTTCAGTCAATGAGACCTTCATTCCAAATGTATTGTTGTACTATTATTAAAACTATTGAAGAAGAAGTTGTAGGGTTATATGAGAATATTTTTATGTGACTTGATGCTGCCTTTAAAAAAAAGAACGAATACACATGCACAATATATTTTCTCCTTGAATGTTTGAGCTATTATGGTTGTACCTTTGATGTTCTAATTCTGGACTGACTGAGTACTGATAGCTTCTATGTGGTTTCTCCCAACACTTGATTTTATCCCCTTAACTAAGTAAGGTCACGACACGCCTCGGGTGAGATGCCTTATTCTTCCTAAATAGGGTGAAAATGTTGGCGTTATGCTAGACTACGGCAGAGCCTTTGTTGGCCCATGTGCCTGAACCTAGGGTCTCAACCCATTCATCATTTTCCCCCAACAGTGGAATTTCAACATGAACTATTGTTGTCGCCTCTTAAGCCTAAGCCTTAGAGCAAGGCTGACCGGATGGTCCAGCCCCTCCTACACCATGATGGGCGCAACCACATGGGAATGGCATGGTGCAACAAGCCAAAATCCCAATGGAAATGACCTCTATAAAACCACAGAAAAACCCCAAAATAAGGACTAACCATACCACTAAAACAAGGCATCTTTGAGTATACCCAAAACCAAAAAGGCCTATGTGTTTCACCTTGCCACAATACCACAAATCTAGAGAATGATACAAACCACTTGTAGATAGGCATGATGAACAGAACAAAAAAAAAAACCCACCCACTAATCTGATACAAAGCCACTAATTGACAAAGAATATGATGTAGAAACCAGAGGCTTACAACTTGTATTCTTGACCAAATTCACTAAACGAACACTAAAAGAGAGCATACAGAGCCAAATGGAATAGGTGAGACAAACCATATAAGGAAACAACCAACTTAATTCAAGGGATGAACAAGAAACCAGTAATAAACCAACAATTAACCAAGAAAAATATTACAATCCAGGCCAACCAAGAATCCTAAATTACCTCATAAGTTGACTAAATGGAAGAAGGGAAGCCTAGCCACATCCTTGCATAAGAGAATTGTGCTTACAACCACTCCCAATCCACTCCCAATTGCAACTGAAAACTTAAGGCCTTCAAAATGCCAGAGTCTTAGGCTTTTCGAGCTTACTTTTTCCGGTTGTGGTGCCGCACAGGAATCCACTATTGAGATGGGAAATATCCATCATGAAAGCTAAGGTCTAGGCCTATACGTTTGTCGGTAAACCTACCTTATCACCCTTGGAAGGAATAGATGACTGTCATCGATAAATTACTGCAAAGAGAGTCACAAGACATGGAGTAGTACCCACCATTTGATTAAACATTAACCTGCACATATGGTGCAATGGGGTTGGGGTGGGGATGCCATGCTGCCCCCTCTTTATGAACCCTAATATTTAGTGGGGTGGCAAGCGACCCCCCTGAACCCCCTATTTATTTATTCATCCACCCCTATATGGGTGGAATATTATATATTTTTTAATTTTAATTACAAATTCATAATATTTTGATATATAATATTTAATTTGATTATATAAAATATTTCATAATAATAATATTTTAATAATGTTAATAGTTGTGCCTATTTAGAATAAATTTTCAAGAAATTTTATTTAACTATCAATAATTATTAAGTGGATGATATGGATGTAATCTCCATGGAATATTCTAGAATATTCATAATGGTATACACAAACCAAAGGTTGAGATTTATCTCCAAAGTAGTTATGCTCTTTTTTCCCTTTAATTAAGTTGATTAATTGAAAAAAATGTCATATGAAGTGAGTTATGTTTTTTGGGCATGTGGTATTGATAAGCATGTTGAACATTATCGATTCTAAAAGAAGAATAATTTCACATTGGAGGGGATCCTAAGCTACCACCCTCTATTCATTGGGGAGCCACTACTATCACTTGGGAAACATCTGTGGGGAGCCTAAGCTACCACCCTCTATTCATCGGGGAGCCACTTCTATCACCTAGGAAATCTCAGTGGGGAGCCAAATTCTACGACCTGCATCAACATAAATAGCATATCTCAAAATCACATCAGGGAGCACATCTCAACCCATAATCTAATGGGGGAGCTAAACATCTGCAACCCCATATCAAACAATAGGTGATATAGGGAAGCACATCTCAACCCATCCTATTTTCTGCTGATCTTCCAAACAATGACCTTCAAGAGTCATGTGGTAGAACACCTGCATCATAATCCAAGCTTGGACTAGATACCCAAATTACCAAAAGGTAAGGATCACATGCTCCAAGCCTCCTCAACCCATTGGTCAGATGGGGAGAGAAAATCCCAAGAAGCCCGACTTGTGGGTATGATGCCAATTGGGGTATAATTTGTAAAGACCAAGATAGGGAAGAAACATCTCCAACCCTATGGGTAACAGATAGGGGTGATAAACTATTTTCCAAAGATCCCTCAACCCTAGGAGCCCTCCCTCTCAATTCCACACCTTGGGAGCTCAAACAGGGTAGGAAGAGCTGGTTTAGTGTCCTTGATCAACAATTCTCTCTATAGATCAACAACATATCATTGTACTCATATCTAGTAATCATCATGTATTAATAGAAGTTGTCTCATGTTCATACAGGACATCAAATCAAATATCATATTAGAACAAATGTATATATATGTATATATATGTATATGTATATA